>CAKAOJ020001552.1:0-38701 GCA_916701645.2 Sebastolobus alascanus | reverse complement strand
TGTTTGGATGTTTCCAATGCAACATTTGTGTTTATGTGATGAACTTGCATCTTTTTCACAATAATCCACTTTTGAGTGTTTCTTGAGGAGAAATGAGTTTCTGAGTGTTTCTGGAAGAAAAAGACAGTTTAAGCAAGTTTAGTGATGAACGCTTGAGTTTTGCCAGGAATTGAGCTAATAATGAAGATTTGATACTTGCAGTCCAATTATTATGTAAAATTATAGAAAGCTATATTCTCCTTCATATTCATCCTGTTTTGGATGTTTCCAATGCAAGAGATGTGTTTCTGCGATGAACTTGCATCTTTTTCAAAATAATCCTCTTTTCAGTGTTTCTTGATGAGAAATGAGTTTCTGAGTGTTTCTGGAAGAAAAAGACAGTTTAAGCAAGTTTAGTGATGGACGCTAGAGTTTTGCAAGAAATTGAGCTAAGAATGAAGATTTGATGCTTGGAGGCCAATTTTTGTATAAAAATGTTCATAAACTAGGTTCCATTTCATATTCATCCTGTTTTGGATGTTTCCAATGCAAAAGATGTGTTTCCGCAATGAACTTGCATCTTTTTCACAATAATCCACTTTTGAGTGTTTCTTGAGGAGAAATGCATTTCTGAGTGTTTCTGGAAGAAAAACACAGTTTAAGCAAGTTTAGTGATGAACGCTTGAGTTTTGCCAGGAATTGAGCTAATAATGAAGATTTGATACTTGCAGTCCACTTATTATGTAAAATTATAGAAAGCTATATTCTCCTTCATATTCATCCTGTTTTGGATGTTTCCAATGCAAGAGATGTGTTTCTGCGATGAACTTGCATCTTTTTCAAAATAATCCTCTTTTCAGTGTTTTTTTGATGAGAAATGAGTTTCTGAGTGTTTCTGGAAGAAAAAGACAGTTTAAGCAAGTTTAGTGATGGACGCTAGAGTTTTGCAAGAAATTGAGCTAAGAATGAAGATTTGATGCTTGGAGGCCAATTCTTGTGTAAAGTGTGTATAAACTAGGTTCCATTTCATATTCATCCTGTTTTGGATGTTTCCAATGCAAAAGATGTGTTTCCGCAATGAACTTGCATCTTTTTCACAATAATCCACTTTTGAGTGTTTCTTGAGGAGAAATGCATTTCTGAGTGTTTCTGGAAGAAAAAGACAGTTTAAGCAAGTTTAGTGATGGACGCTAGAGTTTTGCAAGAAATTGAGCTAAGAATGAAGATTTGATGCTTGGAGGCCAATTTTTGTATAAAAATGTTCATAAACTAGGTTCCATTTCATATTCATCCTGTTTTGGATGTTTCCAATGCAAAAGATGTGTTTCCGCAATGAACTTGCATCTTTTTCACAATAATCCACTTTTGAGTGTTTCTTGAGGAGAAATGCATTTCTGAGTGTTTCTGGAAGAAAAAGACAGTTTAAGCAAGTTTAGTGATGGACGCTAGAGTTTTGCCAGGAATTGAGCTAAGAATGAAGATTTTATATTTGAGGCCAATTCTTGTGTAAAGTGTGTATATACTAGGTTCCCTTTCATGTTTATCCTGTTTTGGATGTTTCCAATGCAACATTTGTGTTTATGCGATGAACTTGCATCTTTTTCACAATAATCCACTTTTGAGTGTTTCTTGAGGAGAAATGCATTTCTGAGTGTTTCTGGAAGAAAAACACAGTTTAAGCAAGTTTAGTGATGAACGCTTGAGTTTTGCCAGGAATTGAGCTAATAATGAAGATTTGATACTTGCAGTCCACTTATTATGTAAAATTATAGAAAGCTATATTCTCCTTCATATTCATCCTGTTTTGGATGTTTCCAATGCAAGAGATGTGTTTCTGCGATGAACTTGCATCTTTTTCAAAATAATCCTCTTTTCAGTGTTTCTTGATGAGAAATGAGTTTCTGAGTGTTTCTGTAAGAAAAAGACAGTTTAAGCAAGTTTAGTGATGAACGCTAGAGTTTTGCGAGGAATTGAGCTAAGAATGAAGATTTGATGCTTGGAGGCCAATTTTTGTATAAAAATGTTCATAAACTAGGTTCCATTTCATATTCATCCTGTTTTGGATGTTTCCAATGCAAAAGATGTGTTTCCGCAATGAACTTGCATCTTTTTCACAATAATCCACTTTTGAGTGTTTCTTGAGGAGAAATGCATTTCTGAGTGTTTCTGGAAGAAAAAGACAGTTTAAGCAAGTTTAGTGATGGACGCTAGAGTTTTGCCAGGAATTGAGCTAAGAATGAAGATTTTATATTTGAGGCCAATTCTTGTGTAAAGTGTGTATATACTAGGTTCCCTTTCATGTTTATCCTGTTTTGGATGTTTCCAATGCAATACACTCAGAAATGCATTTCTCCTCAAGAAACACTCAAAAGTGGATTATTGTGAAAAAGATGCAAGTTCATTGCGGAAACACATCTTTTGCATTGGAAACATCCAAAACAGGATGAATATGAAATGGAACCTAGTTTATGAACATTTTTATACAAAAATTGGCCTCCAAGCATCAAATCTTCATTCTTAGCTCAATTCCTCTCAAAACTCTAGCGTTCATCACTAAACTTGCTTACTAAACTGTCTTTTTCCTTACAGAAACCTCAGAACCTGCGTTTCTCATCAAGAAACACTCAAAAGAGGATTATTGTGAAAAAGATGCAAGTTCATCGCATAAACACAACTCTTGGCAATGGAAACATCCATAACAGGATAAATGAAGGAGAATAGTATCTTTCTACAATTTACAAAAGAATTGGACTCAATTATCAAATCTCATTATTAGCTCACTTCCTGGCAAAACTCTAGCGTCATCACTAAACTTGCATTAAACTGTCTTTTTCTCTTCCAGAAACACTCAGATATGCATTTCTCCTCAAGAAACACTCAAAAGTGGATTATTGTGGGGGAAAAAGAGGCAAGTTCATTGCGGAAACACATCTTTTGCATTGGAAACATCCAAAACAGGATGAATATGAAATGGAACCTAGTTATGAACATTTTTATACAAAAATTGGCCTCCAAGCATCAAATCTTCATTCTTAGCTCAATTTCTTGCAAAACTCTAGCGTCCATCACTAAACTTGCTTAAACTGTCTTTTTCTTCCAAAAACACTCAGAAACGCATTTCTCCTCAAGAAACACTCAAAAGTGGATTATTGTGAAAAAGATGCAAGTTCATTGCGGAAACACATCTTTTGCATTGGAAACATCCAAAACAGGATGAATATGAAATGGAACCTAGTTTATGAACATTTTTATACAAAAATTGGCCTCCAAGCATCAAATCTTCATTCTTAGCTCAATTCCTTGCAAAACTCTAGCGTCCATCACTAAACTTGCTTAAACTGTCTTTTTCTTCCAGAAACACTCAGAAATGCATTTCTCCTCAAGAAACACTCAAAAGTGGATTATTGTGAAAAAGATGCAAGTTCATTGCGGAAACACATCTTTTGCATTGGAAACATCCAAAACAGGATGAATATGAAATGGAACCTAGTTTATGAACATTTTTATACAAAAATTGGCCTCCAAGCATCAAATCTTCATTCTTAGCTCAATTCCTCGCAAAACTCTAGCGTCCATCACTAAACTTGCTTAAACTGTCTTTTTCTTCCAGAAACACTCAGAAACGCATTTCTCCTCAAGAAACACTCAAAAGTGAATTTTTGTGAAAAAGATGCAAGTTCATTGCGGAAACACATCTTTTGCATTGGAAACATCCAAAACAGGATGAATATGAAATGAAACCTAGTTTATGAACATTTTTATACAAGAATTGGCCTCAAAGCATCAAATCTTCATTCTTAGCTCAATTCCTGACAAAACTCAAGCGTTCATCACTAAACTTGCTTAAACTGTTTTTTTCTTCCAAAAACACTCAAACGCATTTCTCCTCAAGAAACACTGAAAAGTGGATTAATGTGAAAAAGATCTAATTTCTTAACAGAATCACAACTATTGCACTGAAGACGTCCAAAACAGGCTGAATATGAAATGAAACCTAGTTTTCCCAAATTTTACACAAGAATTGTCCCCCAAGCATCAAATCTTCATTAGCTCAATTCCTCGCAAAACTCTAGCGTCCATCACTAAACTTGCTTAAACTGTGCTTTTCTTCGAAAAAACACCCAAACGCATTTCTCGTCAAGAAACACTCAAAAGTGGATTAATGTGAAAACATTTTTAATTTCTTAACAGAAAAAGATCTATTGCATTGAAAACCTCCAAAACAGGATGAATATGAAAGAGAATATATGCTTTCATAGATTGTACCTAATAATTGGCTTGCAAGTATCAAATCTTCATTATTAGCTCAATTCCTCGCAAAACTCTAGCGTCCATCACTAAACTTGCTTAAACTGTCTTTTTCTTCCAGATACACTCAGAAACGCATTTCTCATCAAAAAACACTCAAAAGTGGATTATTGTGAAAAAGATGCAAGTTCATCGCATAAACACAAATGTTGCATTGGAAACACTCAAAAGTGGATTATTTTGGAAAAAGATGCAAGTTCATTAAACACATCTTTTGCATTGGAAACATCCAAAACAGGATGAATACGAAATGGAACCTAGTTTATGAACATTTTTATACAAGAATTGGCCTCCAAGCATGAAATCTTCATTCTTAGCTCAATTCCTCGCAAAACTCTAGCGAACGTGCTTAAAATGTCTTTTTCTTCCAGAAACACTCAGAAACGCATTTCTCATCAAAAAACACTCAAAAGTGGATTATTGTGAAAAAGATGCAAGTTCATCGCAGAAACACATCTCTTGCATTGGAAACATCCAAAACAGGATGAATATAACGGAGAATATAGCTTTCTATAATTTTACATAATAATCGGACTGGAAGTATCAAATCTTCATTATTAGCTCAAGTCCTGGCAAAACTCAAGCGTTCATCACTAAACTTGCTTAAACTGTGTTTTGATGTGAAAAATACATTTCATGTCATGCATGTGAGAAGGGTACAGAGTAAATAATGACTGTAAGCAACACAACACATTGCTGTTTTACAGCCAAACTTTATTTGAGTAGACAGATGACAATATTCATTATACACAGTATTTTGAACGTGTACAGATAACCTGCAGCTTTCACAAACATTTCACAGCATAAACATGGCAAAGACTGTCTGACAAGTAAAATCGTTTCATGTGCAACAATCTAAGTTACTCTGAAACATGGACACAGTACCCTATAACGTTAGTCCTCCCAGTAGCTGCTGATACTGTGGAAACTGAGCAGTTTAGAAGTTGTCTAAGCAACGTAGAAGTTAAAATGTAAAACTGGCAGAGTTGGAAGCTGAATTGCATTACCTAAAGAAGCTGAGCTGAAATACCTTGCTAGAAAAGCTGGAAGCTAACCTGTAATACTGTCAAAAATGGTAAATCTGAATTTTCCTGAATAGGCGCAAAGAAGAAATACTTTGTATGTATATCAAACAGATAAACTGTATTTGCTAAAAGAGAGAGAGAGAGACACACAGACAGACAGAGCAGTGTTTGGGTGAAAGAAACCTTTAAAACTAAAAGTAGTCAGATAAAAAGTAGTATTTGGGTGAAATAAACCTTTAAAACTAAAAGTCATTAGACATAACGTAGTATTTGGGTGCAATAAACCTCTAAAACTACAAGTCATTAGACATAAAGTAGTATTTGGGTGGAATAAACCTTTAAAGTAGTATTTGGGTGGAATAAACCTTTAATACTACAAGTCGTTTTACATAAAGTATTATTTGGGTGGAATAAACATTTAAATCTACAAGTCGTTAGACATAAAGTAGTACTTGGGTGAAATAAACCTTTAAAACTAAAAGTTGTTAGAATTATATTTGGGTGGAATAAACCTTTAATACTACAAATCGTTGTTCATAAAGTATTATTTGGGTGGAATAAACCTTTAAATCTACAAGTCGTTGGACATAAAGTAGTATTTCGGTGGAATAAACCTTTAAAGTAGTATTTGGGTGGAATAAACCTTTAATACTACAAATCGTTGTTCATAAAGTATTATTTGGGTGGAATAAACCTTTAAAACTACAAGTCGTTGGACATAAAGTCGTATTTCGGTGGATTAAACCATTAAAGTAGTATTTGGGTGAAATAAACCTTTAATACTACAAATCGTTGTTCATAAAGTATTATTTGGGTGGAATAAACCTTTAAAACTACAAATCGTTGTTCATAAAGTATTATTTGGGTGGAATAAACCTTTAAATCTACAAGTCGTTGGACATAAAGTAGTATTTCGGTGGAATAAACCTTTAAAGTAGTATTTGGGTGGAATAAACCTTTAATACTACAAATCGTTGTTCATAAAGTATTATTTGGGTGGAATAAACCTTTAAAACTACAAGTCGTTGGACATAAAGTCGTATTTCGGTGGATTAAACCTTTAAGTAGTATTTGGGTGAAATAAACCTTTAATACTACAAATCGTTGTACATAAAGTATCATTTGGGTGGAATAAACCTTTAAATCTACAAGTCGTTGGACATAAAGTAGTATTTGGGTGGAATACATCTTTAAAACTAAAAGTCGTTAGACATAAAGCAGTATTTGGTTGAAATAAACCTTTAAAGGATGGATGGAATAAACCTTTAATACTACAAGATATAAAGTAGTATTTGGGTGGAATACAGCTTTAAAACTACAAGTTGTTACCATGAAGTAGTATTTGTGTGGAATAAACCTTTAAAACTAAAAGCCGTCAGATATAAAGTAGTATTTGGGTGAAATAAACCTTTAAAACAAAACGTCATTAGATATAAAGTAGTATTTGGGTGCAATAAACATTTAAAACTAAAAGTTGTTAGACATAAGGTAGTATTTGGGTGGAATAAATCTTTAAAGCTACAAGTCAATAGACAAAGTAGTATTTGGGTGGAATAAACCTTTAAAACTACAAGTCATTAGACATAAAGTAGTATTTGGGTGCAATAAACCTTTAAAACTACAAGTCGTTGGACATAAAGTAGTATTTGGGTGAAATAAACCCTGGAATAAATCTTTAAAACTACAAGTCGTTAGACATAAAGCAGTATTTGGGTGAAATAAACCTTTAAAGTAGTATTTGGGTGGAATAATCCTTTAATACTACAAGTCGTTAGAATTAAAGTAGTATTTGGGTGCAATAAACCTTCAAAACTACAAGTCATTAGACATAAAGTAGTATTTGGGTGCAATAAACCTTTAAAACTACAAGTCGTTGGACATGAAGTAGTATTTGGGTGGAATGAACCTTTAAATCTACCGACGTTGGACATAAAGTATTATTTGGGTGAAATAAACCTTTAAAACTACAAGTCGTTGGATATAAAGTAGTATTTGGGTGGAATACATCTTTAAAACTACAAGTCGTTACCATGAAGTAGTATTTGTGTGGAATAAACCTTTAAAACTACAAGTCGTTGGACATAAAGTAGTATTTCGGTGGAATAAACCTTTAAAGTAGTATTTGGGTGAATAAACCTTTAAATCTACAAGTCGTTGGACATAAAGTAGTATTTGGGTGGAATAATCCTTTAAAACTACAAGTCATTAGACATAAAGTAGTATTTGGGTGAAATGAACCTTTAAAGTAGTATTTGGGTGGAATAAACCTTTATACTACAAGATATAAAGTAGTATTTGGGTGGAATACATCTTTAAAACTACAAGTCGTTACCATGAAGTAGTATTTGTGTGGAATAAACCTTTAAAACTAAAAGCTGTCAGATATAAAGTAGTATTTGGGTGAAAATAAACCTTTAAAACTAAAAGTCATTAGACATAAAGTAGTATTTGGGTGCAATAAACTTTAAAACTAAAAGTTGTTAGACATAACGTAGTATTTGGGTGCAATAAACCTTTCAAACTACAAGTCGTTGGATATAAAGTAGTATTTGGGTGGAATACATTTTTAAAACTACAAGTCGTTACAATGAAGTAGTATTTGTGTGGAATAAACCCTGGAATACATCTTTAAAACTACAAGTCGTTAGACATAAAGCAGTATTTGGGTGAAATAAACCTTTAAAGTAGTATTTGGGTGGAATAAACCTTTAATACTACAAGTCGTTAGAAATAAAGTAGTATTTGGGTGGAATAAACCTTTAAAATTACAAGTCATTAGAGATAAAGTAGTATTTGGGTGGAATAAACCTTTAAATCTACAAGTCATTAGAGATAAAGTAGTATTTCGGTGGAATAAACCTTTAAAATAGTATTTGGGTGGAATAAACCTTTAAAATAGTATTTGGATGGAATAAACCTTTAAATCTACAAGTCATTAGAGATAAAGTAGTATGTGGGTGCAATACATCTTTAAAACTAAAAGTCGTTAGACATAAAGCAGTATTTGGGTGAAATAAATCTTTAAAGTAGTATTTGGGTGGAATAAACCTTAATACTACAAGATATAAAGTAGTATTTGGGTGAGAATACAGCTTTAAAACTACAAGTTGTTACCATGAAGTAGTATTTGTGTGGAATAAACCTTTAAAACTAAAAGCCGTCAGATATAAAGTAGTATTTGGGTGAAAAAAACCCTTTTAAAAAACAAAACGTCATTAGATATAAAGATATTGGGGAAAACTTAAAACTAAAAGTGTAACATAAGTTATTTGGGTGGAAAAACTTTAAAGTAGTCATACAAAGTGTATTGGGTGGAAACTTTAAAACTACAAGTAGACATAAATGTATTCGGGCAATAACTTTAAACTAATTGCATAAATAGATTGAGTGAAATACCTTGTAAAAATTTGGAGCTAACCTGTAATACTGTCAAAAATGGTAAATCTGAATTTTCCTGAATAGTCGCAAAGAAGAAATACTTTGTATGTATATCAAACAGATAAACTGTATTTGCTAAAGGAGAGAGAGAGACACACAGACAGACAGAGCAGTGTTTGGGTGAAAGAAACCTTAAAAGCTAAAAGTAGTCAGATAAAAAGTAGTATTTGGGTGAAATAAACCTTTAAAACTAAAAGTCATTAGACATAACGTAGTATTTGGGTGCAATAAACCTCTAAAACTACAAGTCATTAGACATAAAGTAGTATTTGGGTGGAATAAACCTTTAAAGTAGTATTTGGGTGGAATAAACCTTTAATACTACAAGTCGTTTTACATAAAGTATTATTTGGGTGGAATAAACATTTAAATCTACAAGTCGTTAGACATAAAGTAGTACTTGGGTGAAATAAACCTTTAAAACTAAAAGTTGTTAGAATTATATTTGGGTGGAATAAACCTTTAATACTACAAATCGTTGTTCATAAAGTATTATTTGGGTGGAATAAACCTTTAAATCTACAAGTCGTTGGACATAAAGTAGTATTTCGGTGGAATAAACCTTTAAAGTAGTATTTGGGTGGAATAAACCTTTAATACTACAAATCGTTGTTCATAAAGTATTATTTGGGTGGAATAAACCTTTAAAACTACAAGTCGTTGGACATAAAGTCGTATTTCGGTGGATTAAACCATTAAAGTAGTATTTGGGTGAAATAAACCTTTAATACTACAAATCGTTGTACATAAAGTATCATTTGGGTGGAATAAACCTTTAAATCTACAAATCTTTGTTCATAAAGTATTATTTGGGTGGAATAAACCTTTAAATCTACAAGTCGTTGGACATAAAGTAGTATTTCGGTGGAATAAACCTTTAAAGTAGTATTTGGGTGGAATAAACCTTTAATACTACAAATCGTTGTTCATAAAGTATTATTTGGGTGGAATAAACCTTTAAAACTACAAGTCGTTGGACATAAAGTCGTATTTCGGTGGATTAAACCTTTAAGTAGTATTTGGGTGAAATAAACCTTTAATACTACAAATCGTTGTACATAAAGTATCATTTGGGTGGAATAAACCTTTAAATCTACAAGTCGTTGGACATAAAGTAGTATTTGGGTGGAATACATCTTTAAAACTAAAAGTCGTTAGACATAAAGCAGTATTTGGTTGAAATAAACCTTTAAAGGATGGATGGAATAAACCTTTAATACTACAAGATATAAAGTAGTATTTGGGTGGAATACAGCTTTAAAACTACAAGTTGTTACCATGAAGTAGTATTTGTGTGGAATAAACCTTTAAAACTAAAAGCCGTCAGATATAAAGTAGTATTTGGGTGAAATAAACCTTTAAAACAAAACGTAATTAGATATAAAGTAGTATTTGGGTGCAATAAACATTTAAAACTAAAAGTTGTTAGACATAAGGTAGTATTTGGGTGGAATAAATCTTTAAAGCTACAAGTCAATAGACAAAGTAGTATTTGGGTGGAATAAACCTTTAAAACTACAAGTCATTAGACATAAAGTAGTATTTGGGTGCAATAAACCTTTAAAACTACAAGTCGTTGGACATAAAGTAGTATTTGGGTGAAATAAACCTTTAAAGTAATATTTGGGTGGAATAAACCTTTAATACTACAAGTCGTTGGACATAAAGTATTATTTGGGTGGAATATATCTTTAAAAATTCAAGTCGTTACCATGAAGTAGTATTTGTGTGGAATAAACCCTGGAATAAATCTTTAAAACTACAAGTCGTTAGACATAAAGCAGTATTTGGGTGAAATAAACCTTTAAAGTAGTATTTGGGTGGAATAATCCTTTAATACTACAAGTCGTTAGAATTAAAGTAGTATTTGGGTGCAATAAACCTTCAAAACTACAAGTCATTAGACATAAAGTAGTATTTGGGTGCAATAAACCTTTAAAACTACAAGTCGTTGGACATGAAGTAGTATTTGGGTGGAATGAACCTTTAAATCTACCGACGTTGGACATAAAGTATTATTTGGGTGAAATAAACCTTTAAAACTACAAGTCGTTGGATATAAAGTAGTATTTGGGTGGAATACATCTTTAAAACTACAAGTCGTTACCATGAAGTAGTATTTGTGTGGAATAAACCTTTAAAACTACAAGTCGTTGGACATAAAGTAGTATTTCGGTGGAATAAACCTTTAAAGTAGTATTTGGGTGGAATAAACCTTTAAATCTACAAGTCGTTGGACATAAAGTAGTATTTGGGTGGAATACATCTTTAAAACTAAAAGTCGTTAGACATAAAGCAGTATTTGGGTGAAATGAACCTTTAAAGTAGTATTTGGGTGGAATAAACCTTTAATACTACAAGATATAAAGTAGTATTTGGGTGGAATACATCTTTAAAACTACAAGTCGTTACCATGAAGTAGTATTTGTGTGGAATAAACCTTTAAAACTAAAAGCCGTCAGATATAAAGTAGTATTTGGGTGAAATAAACCTTTAAAACTAAAAGTCATTAGACATAAAGTAGTATTTGGGTGCAATAAAACTTTAAAACTAAAAGTTGTTAGACATAACGTAGTATTTGGGTGCAATAAACCTTTCAAACTACAAGTCGTTGGATATAAAGTAGTATTTGGGTGGAATACATTTTTAAAACTACAAGTCGTTACAATGAAGTAGTATTTGTGTGGAATAAACCCTGGAATACATCTTTAAAACTACAAGTCGTTAGACATAAAGCAGTATTTGGGTGAAATAAACCTTTAAAGTAGTATTTGGGTGGAATAAACCTTTAATACTACAAGTCGTTAGAAATAAAGTAGTATTTGGGTAGAATAAACCTTTAAAACTACAAGTCATTAGAGATAAAGTAGTATTTGGGTGGAATAAACCTTTAAATCTACAAGTCGTTGGACATAAAGTAGTATTTCGGTGGAATAAACCTTTAAAGTAGTATTTGGGTGGAATAAACCTTTAATACTACAAATCGTTGTACATAAAGTATTATTTGGGTGGAATAAACCTTTAAATCTACAAGTCGTTGGACATAAAGTAGTATTTGGGTGGAATACATCTTTAAAACTAAAAGTCGTTAGACAAAAAGCAGTATTTGGGTGAAATAAATCTTTAAAGTAGTATTTGGGTGGAATAAACCTTTAATACTACAAGATATAAAGTAGTATTTGGGTGGAATACAGCTTTAAAACTACAAGTTGTTACCATGAAGTAGTATTTGTGTGGAATAAACCTTTAAAACTAAAAGCCGTCAGATATAAAGTAGTATTTGGGTGAAATAAACCTTTAAAACAAAACGTCATTAGATATAAAGTAGTATTTGGGTGCAATAAACCTTTAAAACTAAAAGTTGTTAGACATAAGGTAGTATTTGGGTGGAATAAATCTTTAAAGCTACAAGTCAATAGACAAAGTAGTATTTGTGTGGAATAAACCTTTAAAACTAAAAGCCGTCAGATATAAAGTAGTATTTGGGTGAAATAAACCTTTAAAACTAAAAGTCATTAGACATAAAGTAGTATTTGGGTGCAATAAAACTTTAAAACTAAAAGTTGTTAGACATAACGTAGTATTTGGGTGCAATAAACCTTTCAAACTACAAGTCGTTGGATATAAAGTAGTATTTGGGTGGAATACATTTTTAAAACTACAAGTCGTTACAATGAAGTAGTATTTGTGTGGAATAAACCCTGGAATACATCTTTAAAACTACAAGTCGTTAGACATAAAGCAGTATTTGGGTGAAATAAACCTTTAAAGTAGTATTTGGGTGGAATAAACTTTTAAAACTACAAGTCATTAGAGATAAAGTAGTATTTGGGTGCAATAAACCTTTAAAACTACAAGTCATTAGACATAAAGTAGTAGTTTGGTGGAATAAACCTTTAAATCTACAAGTCGTTGGACATAAAGTAGTATTTGTGTGGAATAAACCTTTAAAACTAGAAGTCTTTGGACATAAAGTAGTATTTCGGTGGAATAAACCTTTAAAGTAGTATTTGGGTGGAATAAACCTTTAATACTACAAATCGTTGTACATAAAGTATTATTTGGGTGGAATAAACCTTTAAATCTACAAGTCGTTGGACATAAAGTAGTATTTGGGTGGAATACATCTTTAAAACTAAAAGTCGTTAGACAAAAAGCAGTATTTGGGTGAAATAAACCTTTAAAGTAGTATTTGGGTGGAATAAACCTTTAATACTACAAGATATAAAGTACTATTTGGGTGGAATACATCTTTAAAACTACAAGTCGTTACCATGAAGTAGTATTTGTGTGGAATAAACCTTTAAAACTAAAAGCCGTCAGATATAAAGTAGAATTTGGGTGAAATAAACCTTTAAAACTAAAAGTCATTAGACATAAAGTAATATTTGAGTGCAATAAAACTTTAAAACTAAAAGTTGTTAGACATAACGTAGTATTTGGGTGCAATAAACCTTTCAAACTACAAGTCGTTGGATATAAAGTAGTATTTGGGTGGAATACATCATTAAAACTACAAGTCGTTACCATGAAGTAGTATTTGTGTGGAATAAACCCTGGAATACATCTTTAAAACTACAAGTCGTTAGACATAAAGCAGTATTTGGGTGAAATAAACCTTTAAAGTAATATTTGGGTGGAATAAACCTTTAATACTACAAGTCGTTAGAAATAAAGTAGTATTTGTGTGGAATAAACCTTTAAAACTAAAAGCCGTCAGATATAAAGTAGTATTTGGGTGGAATAAACCTTTAAAACTACAAGTCGTTGGACATAAAGTATTATTTTGGTGGAATAAACATTTAAATCTACAAGTCGTTCGACATAAAGTATTATTTGGGTGAAATAAACCTTTAAAACTACAAGTCGTTAGACATAAAGCAGTATTTGGGTGAAATAAACATTTAAAGTAGTATTTGGGTGGAATAAACCTTTAATACTACAAGTCGTTAGACATAAGGTAGTATTTGGGTGGAATAAACCTTTAAAACTACAAGTCATTAGACAAAGTAGTATTTGGGTGGAATAAACCTTTAAAACTACAAGTCATTAGACATAAAGTAGTATTTGGGTGCAATAAACCTTTAAAACTACAAGTCATTAGACATAAAGTAGTATTTGGGTGGAATAAACCTTTAAATCTACAAGTCGTTGGACATAAAGTAGTATTTGGGTGAAATAAACCTTTAAAGTAATATTTGGGTGGAATAAACCTTTAATACTACAAGTCGTTGGACATAAAGTAGTATTTGGGTGGAATACATCTTTAAAACTAAAAGTCGTTAGACATAAAGCAGTATTTGGGTGAAATAAACCTTTAAAGTAGTATTTGGGTGCAATAAACATTTAAAACTACAAGTCGTTGGATATAAAGTAGTATTTGGGTGGAATACATTTTTAAAACTACAAGTCGTTACCATGAAGTAGTATTTGTGTGGAATAAACCCTGGAATACATCTTTAAAACTACAAGTCGTTAGACATAAAGCAGTATTTGGGTGAAATAAACCTTTAAAGTAGTATTTGGGTGGAATAAACCTTTAAAACTTCAAGTCATTAGACATAAAGTAGTATTTGGGTGGAATAAACCTTTAAATCTACAAGTCGTTAGACATAAAGCAGTATTTGGGTGAAATAAACCTTTAAAGTAGTATTTGGGTGGAATAAACTTTTAAAACTACAAGTCATTAGACATAAAGTAGTATTTGGGTGCAATAAACCTTTAAAACTACAAGTCATTAGACAAAGTAGTATTTGGGTGGAATAAACCTTTAAAACTACAAGTCGTTGGACAAAAAGTAGTATTTGGGTGGAATAAAACTTTAAATCTACAAGTCGTTGGATATAAAGTAGTATTTGGGTGGAATACATCTTTAAAACTACAAGTCGTTAACATGAAGTAGTATTTGTGTGGAATAAACCTTTAAAACTACAAGTGGTTAGACATAAAGCAGTATTTGGGTGAAATAAACATTTAAAGTAGTATTTGGGTGGAATAAACCTTTAATACTACAAGTCGTTAGACATAAGGTAGTATTTGGGTGGAATAAACCTTTAAAACTACAAGTCATTAGACATAAAGTAGTATTTGGGTGCAATAAACCTTTAAAACTTCAAGTCATTAGACATAAAGTAGTAGTTGGGTGAAATAAACCTTTAAATCTCCAAGTCGTTAGACATAAAGCAGTATTTGGGTGAAATAAACCTTTAAAGTAGTATTTGGGTGGAATAAACTTTAAAACTACAAGTCATTAGACAAAGTAGTATTTGGGTGGAATAAACCTTTAAAACTACAAGTCGTTGGACATAAAGTAGTATTTGGGTGGAATAAAACTTTAAATCTACAAGTCGTTGGATATAAAGTAGTATTTGGGTGGAATACATCTTTAAAACTACAAGTCATTACCATGAAGTAGTATTTGTGTGGAATAAACCTTTAAAACTACAAGTCGTTGGACATAAAGTATTATTTGGGTGGAATACATCTTTAAAACTACCAGTCGTTAGACATGAAGTAGTATTTGTGTGGAATAAACCTTTATAACTACAATTCGTTGGACATAAAGTATTATTTGGGTGGAATAAACCTTTAATTCTACAAGTCGTTAGACATAAAGTAGTATTTGGGTGGAATAAACTTTTAAAACTACAAGTCATTAGACAAAGTATTATTTGGATGGAATAAACCTTAAAACTACAAGTCGTTGGACATAAAGTAGTATTTGGCTGGAATAAAACTTTAAATCTACAAGTCGTTGGATATAATGTAGTATTTGGGTGGAATACATCTTTAAAACTACAAGTCGTTACTTTGAAGTAGTATTTGTGTGGAAGAAACCTTTAAAACTACAAGTCGTTGGAGATAAAGTATTATTTGGGTGGAATACATCTTTAAAACTAGAAGTCGTTAGACATGAAGTAGTATTTTTTGTGGAATAAACCTTTAAAACTACAAGTCGTTGGACATAAAGTATTATTTGGGTGGAATAAACCTTTAAATCTACAAGTCGTTGAACATAAAGTAGTATTTGGGTGCAATAAACCTTTAAATCTACAAGTCGTTGGACATGAAGTAGGATTTGGGTGGAATAAACCTTTAAAACTACAAGTCGTTGGACATAAAGTATTATTTGGGTGGAATAAACCTTTAAATCTATAAGTCGTTGGACATAAAGTAGTATTTGGGTGAAATAAACCTTTAAAGTAGTATTTGGGTGGAATAAACCTTTAATACTACAAGTCGTTATACATAAAGTAGTTTTTTGGGTGGAATACATCTTTAAAACTACAAGTCGTTACCATGAAGTAGTATTTGTGTGGAATAAACCTTTAAAACTAAAAGCCGTCAGATATAAAGTAGTATTTGGGTGAAATAAACCTTTAAAACTAAAAGTCATTAGACAAGTAGTAGTATTTGGGTGCAATAAACCTTTAAAACTAAAAGTTGTTAGACATAACGTAGTATTTGGGTGCAATAAACCTTTAAAACTACAAGTCATTAGACATAAAGTAGTATTTGTGTGGAATAAACCTTTAAAACTACAAGTCATTAGACAAAGTAGTATTTGGGTGGAATAAACCTTTAAAACTACAAGTCATTAGACATAAAGTAGTATTTGGGTGCAATAAACCTTTAAAACTACAAGTCATTTGACATAAAGTAGTATTTGGGTGGAATAAACCTTTAAATCTACAAGTCGTTGGACATAAAGTAGTATTTGGGTGAAATAAACCTTTAAAGTAATATTTGGGTGGAATAAACCTTTACTACTACAAGTCGTTGGACATAAAGTATTATTTGGGTGGAATACATCTTTAAAACTACAAGTCATTACCATGAAGTAGTATTTGTGTGGAATAAACCTTTAAAACTACAAGTCGTTGGACATAAAGTATTATTTGGGTGGAATACATCTTTAAAACTACCAGTCGTTAGACATGAAGTAGTATTTGTGTGGAATAAACCTTTATAACTACAATTCGTTGGACATAAAGTATTATTTGGGTGGAATAAACCTTTAATTCTACAAGTCGTTAGACATAAAGTAGTATTTGGGTGGAATAAACTTTTAAAACTACAAGTCATTAGACAAAGTATTATTTGGATGGAATAAACCTTAAAACTACAAGTCGTTGGACATAAAGTAGTATTTGGCTGGAATAAAACTTTAAATCTACAAGTCGTTGGATATAATGTAGTATTTGGGTGGAATACATCTTTAAAACTACAAGTCGTTACTTTGAAGTAGTATTTGTGTGGAAGAAACCTTTAAAACTACAAGTCGTTGGAGATAAAGTATTATTTGCGTGGAATACATCTTTAAAACTAGAAGTCGTTAGACATGAAGTAGTATTTTTTGTGGAATAAACCTTTAAAACTACAAGTCGTTGGACATAAAGTATTATTTGGGTGGAATAAACCTTTAAATCTACAAGTCGTTGAACATAAAGTAGTATTTGGGTGAAATAAACCTTTAAATCTACAAGTCGTTGGACATGAAGTAGGATTTGGGTGGAATAAACCTTTAAAACTACAAGTCGTTGGACATAAAGTATTATTTGGGTGGAATAAACCTTTAAATCTATAAGTCGTTGGACATAAAGTAGTATTTGGGTGAAATAAACCTTTAAAGTAGTATTTGGGTGGAATAAACCTTTAATACTACAAGTCGTTATACATAAAGTAGTTTTTTGGGTGGAATACATCTTTAAAACTACAAGTCGTTACCATGAAGTAGTATTTGTGTGGAATAAACCTTTAAAACTAAAAGCCGTCAGATATAAAGTAGTATTTGGGTGAAATAAACCTTTAAAACTAAAAGTCATTAGACAAGTAGTAGTATTTGGGTGCAATAAACCTTTAAAACTAAAAGTTGTTAGACATAACGTAGTATTTGGGTGCAATAAACCTTTAAAACTACAAGTCATTAGACATAAAGTAGTATTTGTGTGGAATAAACCTTTAAAACTACAAGTCATTAGACAAAGTAGTATTTGGGTGGAATAAACCTTTAAAACTACAAGTCATTAGACATAAAGTAGTATTTGTGTGCAATAAACCTTTAAAACTACAAGTCATTTGACATAAAGTAGTATTTGGGTGGAATAAACCTTTAAATCTACAAGTCGTTGGACATAAAGTAGTATTTGGGTGAAATAAACCTTTAAAGTAATATTTGGGTGGAATAAACCTTTAATACTACAAGTCGTTGGACATAAAGTATTATTTGGGTGGAATAAACCTTTAAATCTACAAGTCGTTGGACATAAAGTAGTATTTGGGTGAAATAAACCTTTAAAGTAATATTTGGGTGGAATAAACCTTTAATACTAGAAGATATAAAGTAGTATTTGGGTGGAATACATCTTTAAAACTACAAGTCGTTACCATGAAGTAGTATTTGTGTGGAATAAACCTTTAAAACTACAAGTCGTTGGACATAAAGTATTATTTTGGTGGAATAAACCTTTAAATCTACAAGTCGTTCGACATAAAGTATTATTTGGGTGGAATACATCTTTAAAACTACAAGTCGTTAGACATAAAGAAGTATTTGGGTTAAATAAACCTTTAAAGTAGTATTTGGGTGGAATAAACCTTTAAAACTACAAGTCATTAGACAAAGTAGTATTTGGGTGGAATAAACCTTTAAAACTACAAGTCATTAGACATAAAGTAGTATTTGGGTGCAATAAACCTTTAAAACTACAAGTCATTAGACATAAAGTAGTATTTGGGTGGAATAAACCTTTAAATCTACAAGTCGTTGGACATAAAGTAGTATTTGGGTGGAATACATCTTTAAAACTAAAAGTCGTTAGACTTAAAGCAGTATTTGGGTGAAATAAACCTTTAAAGTAGTATTTGGGTGCAATAAACCTTTAAAACTACAAGTCGTTGGATATAAAGTAGTATTAGGGTGGAATACATTTTTAAAACTACAAGTCGTTACCATGAAGTAGTATTTGTGTGGAATAAACCCTGGAATACATCTTTAAAACTACAAGTCGTTAGACATAAAGCAGTATTTGGGTGAAATGAACCTTTAAAGTAGTATTTGGGTGGAATAAACCTTTAATACTACAAGTCGTTAGACATAAAGTAGTATTTGGGTGGAATAAACCTTTAAAACGACAAATCGTTGGACATAAAGTAGTATTTGTGTGGAATAAACATTTAAAACTACAAGTCGTTCGACATACAGTATTATTTGGGTGGAATACATCTTTAAAACTACAAGTCGTTAGACATAAAGCAGTATTTGGGTGAAATAAACCTTTAAAGTAGTATTTGGGTGGAATAAACATTTAATACTACAAGTCGTTGTACATAAAATATTATTTGGGTGGAATAAACCTTTAAATCTACAAGTCGTTGGACATGAAGTAGTATTTGGGTGGAATATATCTTTAAAACTAAAAGTCGTTAGACATAAAGCAGTATTTGGGTGAAATAAACCTTTAAAGTAGTATTTGGGTGGAATAAACCTTTAATACTACAAGTCGTTAGACATAAAGTAGTTTTTGGGTGGAATAAACTTTTAAAACTACAAGTCATTAGACAAAGTAGTATTTGGGTGGAATAAACCTTTAATACTACAAGTCGTTAGACATAAAGTAGTTTTTGGTTGGAATAAACTTTTAAAACTACAAGTCGTTGGATATAAAGTAGTATTTGGGTGGAATACATCTTTAAAACTACAAGTCGTTACCATGAAGTAGTATTTGTGTGGAATAAACCTTTAAAACTACAAGTCGTTGGACATAAAGTAGTATTTTGGTGGAATAAACCTTTAAATTTTTAAAAATTTTAAACAAGTCTTTGGGACATAAAGTATTTTTGGGTGGAATAAACCTTTAAACTACAAGTCGTTGGACAAAAAGTATTATTTGGGGGAATACATCTTTAAAACTACAGTCGTTAGACATAAAGCAGTTTTTGGGTGAAATAAACCTTTAAAGTAGTATTTGGGTGGAATAAACTTTAAAACTACAAGTCGTTATATAAAGTAGTATTTGGGTGGAAAAAAACTTTAAAACTACAAGTCTTTTAAATTAAAGTAGTATTTGGGTGGAATAAACTTTAAAACACAAGTCGGTGGTTTTACACAAATGAAGTTATTTGGGTGGAATAAACCTTTAAAACTACAAGTCGTTGGACATAAAGAATTTATTTGGGTGGAATACATCTTTAAAACCACAAGTCGGTGGTTTATTCCACACAAATGAAGTAGTATTTGTGTGGAATAAACCTTTATAACTACAATTCGTTGGACATAAAGTATTATTTGGGTGTAATAAACCTTTAAATCTACAAGTCGTTGAACGTAACGTAGTATTTGGGTGCAATAAACCTTTAAATCTACAAGTCGTTGGACATGAAGTAGTATTTGGGTGGAATAAACCTTTAAATCTACAAGTCGTTGGACATAAAGTATTATTTGGGTGGAATACATCTTTAAAACTACAAGTCGTTAGACATAAAGCAGTATTTGGATGAAATAAACCTTTAAAACTACAAGTCGTCAGACATAAAGTAGTATTTGGGTGGAATAAACCTTTAAAACTACAAGTCATTAGACAAAGTAGTATTTGGGTGGAATAAACCTTTAAAACTACAAGTCATTAGACATGAATTAGTATTTGGGTGCAATAAACCTTTAAAACTACAAGTCGTTGGACAAAAAGTAGTATTTGGGTGGAATAAACCTTTAATGTGGTATTTGGGTGGAGTAAACCTTTAATACTACAAGTCGTTGGACATATAGTAGTATTTGGTTGAAATAAACCTTTAAAGTAATATTTGGGTGGAATAAACCTTTAATACTACAAGTCGTTGGACATAAAGTATTATTTGGGTGGAATAAACCTTTAAATCTACAAGTCGTTGGACATAAAGTAGTATTTGGGTGGAATAAACCTTTAAAACTACAAATCATTAGACATAAAGTAGTATTTGGGTGGAATAAACCTTTATAGTATTTGGGTGGAATAAACCTTTAATACTACAAGTCGTTGACATAAAGTAGTATTTGGGTGGAATAAATTTATAAATAATCTTAAAAGTATATTGTGGAATAAACCTTTAAAATACAAGTCGTTGAATAAAGTAGTATT
Source organism: Sebastolobus alascanus (assembly GCA_916701645.2). Lineage (NCBI taxonomy): Eukaryota > Metazoa > Chordata > Actinopteri > Perciformes > Sebastidae > Sebastolobus > Sebastolobus alascanus. The sequence goes on along the minus strand of CAKAOJ020001552.1, from coordinate 17,835 downwards.
TGGGTGGAATAAACCTTTAAAACTACAAGTCGTTGAATAAAGTAGTATTTGGGTGGAATAAACTTTAAAACTATCAAGTCAATTATTTGGGGAATAAAGTTTTTTGGGAATAAACCTTTAAAACTACAAGTCGTTGGAATAAAGTATTAATTTGGGTGGAATATATTTTAAATACAAGTCGTTGACATAAAGTTTGAGTATTTATTGTTGGAATAAACCTTAAAACTACAAGTCGTTAGACATAAAGTATATTTGGGGGAAATACCTTTAAAACTACAAGTCGTTAGAGCATCAAGTAGTATTTGGGGGAATAAACCGTTTAAAAGTACTAAGTCCTTAGACATAAAGTATTATGTGGGTGGAATAAACCTTTTAAAACTACAAGTCGTAGACATAAGTAGTTTTTGGGTGGAATAAACCTTTAAAAGGTACAAGGCCTTAGACATAAAGTAGTAGTTGGGGGGAATAAATCCGTTTAAGATCGACAAGTCAGTAGACATGAAGTTGTATTGGGCGAATAAACCTTTAGAAGTACAAGTCCTTAGACATAAAGTAATATTTGGGTGGAATAAACCTTTAAAAGACAAGTTCGTTAGACATAAAGTGTAGTAGTTGGGTGGATAAAACCTTGTAAAAGTACATGTCGTTAGACATAAAGTATGTATTTGGGTGGAATAAACCTTTAAAAGTACAAGTCGTAGACATAAAGTAGTATTTGGGTGGAATAAACCTTTAAAAGTACAGTCGTTAGACATAAAGTAGTATTTGGGTGGAATAAACCTTTAAAACTACAAGTCCTTAGACATAAAGTAGTATTTGGGTGGAATAAACCTTTAAAAGTACAAGTCTTAGACATAAAGTAGTATTTGGGTGGAATAAACCTTTAAAAGTACAAGTCCTTAGACATAAAGTAGTATTTGGGTGGAATAAACCTTTAAAACTACAAGTCCTTAGACATAAAGTAGTATTTGGGTGGAATAAACCTTTAAAAGTACAAGTCCTTAGACATAAAGTAGTATTTGGGTGGAATAAACCTTTAAAACTACAAGTCGTTAGACATAAAGTAGTATTTGGGTGGAATAAACCTTTAAAAGTACAAGTCCTTAGACATAAAGTAGTATTTGGGTGGAATAAACCTTTAAAACTACAAGTCCTTAGACATAAAGTAGTATTTGGGTGGAATAAACCTTTAAAACTACAAGTCCTTAGACATAAAGTAGTATTTGGGTGGAATAAACCTTTAAAAGTACAAGTCGTTAGACATAAAGTAGTATTTGGGTGGAATAAACCTTTAAAAATACAAGTCTTAGACATAAGTAGTATTTGGGTGGAATAAACCTTTAAGAAGTACAAGTCGTTAGACATAAAGTATATTTGGGTGGAATAAACCTTTAAAACTACAAGTCTTAGACATAAAGTAGTATTGGGTGGAATAAACCTTTAAACTACAAGTCGTTAGACATAAAGTAGTATTTGGTGGAATAAACCTTTAAAAGTACAAGTCGTTAGACATAAAGTAGTATTTGGGTGGAATAAACCTTTAAAAGTACAAGTCGTTAGACATAAAGTAGTATTTGGGTGGAATAAACCTTTAAAAGTACAAGTCCTTAGACATAAAGTAATATTTGGGTGGAATAAACCTTTAAAACTACAAGTCGTTAGACATAAAGTAGTATTTGGGTGGAATAAACCTTTAAAAGTACAAGTCGTTAGACATAAAGTAGTATTTGGGTGTAATAAACCTTTAAATCTACAAGTCGTTGAACGTAAAGTAGTATTTGGGTGGAATAAACCTTTAAAACTACAAGTCGTTGGACATAAAGTATTATTTGGGTGGAATAAACCTTTAAAACTACAAGTCGTTGGACATAAAGTAGTATTTGTGTGGAATAAACATTTAAAACTACAAGTCGTTGGACATAAAGTATTATTTTGGTGGAATAAACCTTTAAATCTACAAGTCGTTGGACATAAAGTATTATTTGGGAGGAATACATCTTTAAAACTACATGTCGTTAGACATAAAGCAGTATTTGGGTGAAATAAACCTTTAAAGTAGTATTTGGGTGGAATAAACGTTTAAAACTACAAGTCGTTGGATATAAAGTAGTATTTGGGTGGAATAAAACTTTAAATCTACAAGTCGTTTGATATAAAGTAGTATTTGGGTGGAATACATCTTTAAAACCACAAGTCGGTGGTTTATTTCACACAAATGAAGTAGTATTTGTGTGGAATAAACCTTTAAAACTACAAGTCGTTGGACATAAAAGAATTATTTGGGTGGAATACATCTTTAAAACTACCAGTCGTTAGACATGAAGTAATATTTGTGTGGAATAAACCTTTATAACTACAATTCGTTGGACATAAAGTATTATTTGGGTGTAATAAACCTTTAAATCTACAAGTCGTTGAACGTAAAGTAGTATTTGGGTGCAATAAACCTTTAAATCTACAAGTCGTTGGACATGAAGTATTATTTGGGTGGAATAAACCTTTAAAACTACAAGTCAGTAGACATAAAGTAGTATTTGGGTGGAATAAACCTTTAAAACTACAAGTCAGTAGACATAAAGTAGTATTTGGGTGCAATAAACCTTTAAATCTACAATTCGTTGGACATAAAGTATTATTTGGGTGTAATAAACCTTTAAATCTACAAGTCGTTGAACGTAAAGTAGTATTTGGGTGGAATAAACCTTTAAATCTACAAGTCGTTGGACATAAAGTATTATTTGGGTGGAATAAACCTTTAAAACTACAAGTCAGTAGACATAAAGTAGTATTTGGGTGCAATAAACCTTTAAAACTACAAGTCGTTGGACAAAAAGTAGTATTTGGGTGGAATAAACCTTTAATGTAGTATTTGGGTGGAGTAAACCTTTAATACTACAAGTCGTTGGACATAAAGTATTATTTGGGTGGAATAAACCTTTAAAACTACAAGTCGTTGGACATAAAGTATTATTTGGGTGGAATAAACCTTTAAATCTACAAGTCGTTGGACATAAAGTAGTATTTGGGTGAAATAAACCTTTAAAGTAGTATTTGGGTGGAATAAACCTTTAATACTACAAGTCATTAGACATAAAGTAGTATTTGGGTGGAATAAACCTTTAAAACTACAAGTCGTTGAACATAAAGTAGTATTTGTGTGGAATACATCTTTAAAACTAAAAGCGTCATGATATAAAGTAGTATTTGGGTGGAATAAACCTTTAAATCTACAAGTCATTAGGACATAAGTAGTATTTGGGTGGAATAAACCTTTAAAACTACAAGTCATTAGACATAAAGTAGTATTTGTGTGGAATAAACCTTTAAAACTACAAGTCATTAGATATAAAGTAGTATTTGGGTGGAATAAACCTTTAAATCTACAAGTCGTTGGACATAAAGTAGTATTTGGGTGAAATAAACCTTTAAAGTAATATTTGGGTGGAATAAACCTTTAATACTACAAGTCGTTGGACATAAGTATTATTTGGGTGGAATAAACCTTTAATACTACAAGTCGTTGGACATAAAGTATTATTTGGGTGGAATAAACCTTTAAAACTACAAGTCAATAGACATAAAGTAGTATTTGGGTGGAATAAACCTTTAAATCTACAAGTCGTTGGACATAAAGTAGTATTTGGGTGGAATAAACCTTTAAAACTACAAGTCATTAGACATAAGTAGTATTTGGGTGCAATAAACCTTTAAAACTACAAGTCGTTGGACAAAAAGTAGTATTTGGGTGGAATAAACCTTTAATGTAGTATTTGGGTGGAGTAAACCTTTAATACTACAAGTCGTTGGACATAAAGTATTATTTGGGTGGAATAAACCTTTAAATCTACAAGTTGTTGGACATAAAGTAGTATTAGGGTGGAATACATCTTTAAAACTAAAAGTCGTTAGACATAAAGCAGTATTTGGGTGAAATAAACCTTTAAAGTAGTATTTGGGTGGAATAAACCTTTAATACTACAAGTCGTTAGACATAAAGTATTATTTGGGTGGAATAAACTTTTAAAACTACAAGTAATTAGACAAAGTATTATTTGGATGGAATAAACCTTAAAACTACAAGTCGTTGGACATAAAGTAGTATTTGGCTGGAATAAAACTTTAAATCTACAAGTCGTTGGATATAATGTAGTATTTGGGTGGAATACATCTTTAAAACTACAAGTCGTTACCTTGAAGTAGTATTTGTGTGGAATAAACCTTTAAAACTACAAGTCGTTGGACATAAAGTATTATTTGGGTGGAATAAAACTTTAAAACTACAAGTCGTTGGACATGAAGTAGTATTTGGGTGGAATAAACCTTTAAAACTACAAGTCGTTGGACATAAAGTAGTATTTGGGTGGAATAAACCTTTAAAACTACAAGTCGTTGGACATAAAGTATTATTTGGGTGGAATAAACCTTTAAATCTACAAGTCGTTGGACATAAAGTAGTATTTGGGTGAAATAAACCTTTAAAGTAGTATTTGGGTGGAATAAACCTTTAATACTACAAGTCGTTATACATAAAGTAGTTTTTTGGGTGGAATACATCTTTAAAACTACAAGTCGTTACCATGAAGTAGTATTTGTGTGGAATAAACCTTTAAAACTAAAAGCCGTCAGATATAAAGTAGTATTTGGGTGAAATAAACCTTTAAAACTACAAGTCATTAGACAAAGTAGTATTTGGGTGGAATAAACCTTTAAAACGACAAGTCATTAGACATAAAGTAGTATTTGGGTGCAATAAACCTTTAAAACTACAAGTCATTAGATATAAAGTAGTATTTGGGTGCAATAAACCTTTAAAACTACAAGTCGCTGGACATAAAGTAGTATTTGGGTGAAATAAACCTTTAAAGTAATATTTGGGTGGAATAAACCTTTAATACTACAAGTCGTTGGACATAAAGTATTATTTGGGTGGAATAAACCTTTAAATCTACAAGTCGTTGGACATAAAGTAGTATTTGGGTGGAATAAACCTTTAAAACTACAAGTCGTTGGACATAAAGTAGTATTTGTGTGGAATAAACATTTAAAACTACAAGTCGTTGGACATAAAGTATTATTTTGGTGGAATAAACCTTTAAATCTACAAGTCGTTGGACATAAAGTATTATTTGGGAGGAATACATCTTTAAAACTACATGTCGTTAGACATAAAGCAGTATTTGGGTGAAATAAACCTTTAAAGTAGTATTTGGGTGGAATAAACGTTTAAAACTACAAGTCGTTGGATATAAAGTAGTATTTGGGTGGAATAAAACTTTAAATCTACAAGTCGTTTGATATAAAGTAGTATTTGGGTGGAATACATCTTTAAAACCACAAGTCGGTGGTTTATTTCACACAAATGAAGTAGTATTTGTGTGGAATAAACCTTTAAAACTACAAGTTGTTGGACATAAAAGAATTATTTGGGTGGAATACATCTTTAAAACTACCAGTCGTTAGACATGAAGTAATATTTGTGTGGAATAAACCTTTATAACTACAATTCGTTGGACATAAAGTATTATTTGGGTGTAATAAACCTTTAAATCTACAAGTCGTTGAACGTAAAGTAGTATTTGGGTGCAATAAACCTTTAAATCTACAAGTCGTTGGACATGAAGTATTATTTGGGTGGAATAAACCTTTAAAACTACAAGTCAGTAGACATAAAGTAGTATTTGGGTGGAATAAACCTTTAAAACTACAAGTCAGTAGACATAAAGTAGTATTTGGGTGCAATAAACCTTTAAATCTACAATTCGTTGGACATAAAGTATTATTTGGGTGTAATAAACCTTTAAATCTACAAGTCGTTGAACGTAAAGTAGTATTTGGGTGGAATAAACCTTTAAATCTACAAGTCGTTGGACATAAAGTATTATTTGGGTGGAATAAACCTTTAAAACTACAAGTCAGTAGACATAAAGTAGTATTTGGGTGCAATAAACCTTTAAAACTACAAGTCGTTGGACAAAAAGTAGTATTTGGGTGGAATAAACCTTTAATGTAGTATTTGGGTGGAGTAAACCTTTAATACTACAAGTCGTTGGACATAAAGTATTATTTGGGTGGAATAAACCTTTAAAACTACAAGTCGTTGGACATAAAGTATTATTTGGGTGGAATAAACCTTTAAATCTACAAGTCGTTGGACATAAAGTAGTATTTGGGTGAAATAAACCTTTAAAGTAGTATTTGGGTGGAATAAACCTTTAATACTACAAGTCGGTATACATAAAGTAGTTTTTGGGTGGAATACATCTTTAAAACTACAAGTCGTTACCATGAAGTAGTATTTGTGTGGAGTAAACCTTTAAAATTAAAAGCCGTCAGATATAAAGTAGTATTTGGGTGAAATAAACCTTTAAAACTACAAGTCATTAGACAAAGTAGTATTTGGGTGGAATAAACCTTTAAAACTACAAGTCATTAGACATAAAGTAGTATTTGGGTGCAATAAACCTTTAAAACTACAAGTCATTAGATATAAAGTAGTATTTGGGTGGAATAAACCTTTAAATCTACAAGTCGCTGGACATAAAGTAGTATTTGGGTGAAATAAACCTTTAAAGTAATATTTGGGTGGAATAAACCTTTAATACTACAAGTCGTTGGACATAAAGTATTATTTGGGTGGAATAAACCTTTAAATCTACAAGTCGTTGGACATAAAGTATTATTTGGGTGGAATAAACCTTTAAAACTACAAGTCATTAGACATAAAGTAGTATTTGGGTGGAATAAACCTTTAAATCTACAAGTCGTTGGACATAAAGTATTATTTGGGTGGAATAAACCTTTAAAACTACAAGTCATTAGACATAAAGTAGTATTTGGGTGCAATAAACCTTTAAAACTACAAGTCGTTGGACAAAAAGTAGTATTTGGGTGGAATAAACCTTTAATGTAGTATTTGGGTGGAGTAAACCTTTAATACTACAAGTCGTTGGACATAAAGTATTATTTGGGTGGAATAAACCTTTAAATCTACAAGTTGTTGGACATAAAGTAGTATTAGGGTGGAATACATCTTTAAAACTAAAAGTCGTTAGACATAAAGCAGTATTTGGGTGAAATAAACCTTTAAAGTAGTATTTGGGTGGAATAAACCTTTAATACTACAAGTCGTTAGACATAAAGTATTATTTGGGTGGAATAAACTTTTAAAACTACAAGTAATTAGACAAAGTATTATTTGGATGGAATAAACCTTAAAACTACAAGTCGTTGGACATAAAGTAGTATTTGGCTGGAATAAAACTTTAAATCTACAAGTCGTTGGATATAATGTAGTATTTGGGTGGAATACATCTTTAAAACTACAAGTCGTTACCTTGAAGTAGTATTTGTGTGGAATAAACCTTTAAAACTACAAGTCATTAGACAAAGTAGTATTTGGGTGGAATAAACCTTTAAAACTACAAGTCATTAGACATAAAGTAGTATTTGGGTGCAATAAACCTTTAAAACTACAAGTCATTAGATATAAAGTAGTATTTGGGTGGAATAAACCTTTAAATCTACAAGTCGCTGGACATAAAGTAGTATTTGGGTGAAATAAACCTTTAAAGTAATATTTGGGTGGAATAAACCTTTAATACTACAAGTCGTTGGACATAAAGTATTATTTGGGTGGAATAAACCTTTAAATCTACAAGTCGTTGGACATAAAGTATTATTTGGGTGGAATAAACCTTTAAAACTACAAGTCATTAGACATAAAGTAGTATTTGGGTGGAATAAACCTTTAAATCTACAAGTCGTTGGACATAAAGTATTATTTGGGTGGAATAAACCTTTAAAACTACAAGTCATTAGACATAAAGTAGTATTTGGGTGCAATAAACCTTTAAAACTACAAGTCGTTGGACAAAAAGTAGTATTTGGGTGGAATAAACCTTTAATGTAGTATTTGGGTGGAGTAAACCTTTAATACTACAAGTCGTTGGACATAAAGTATTATTTGGGTGGAATAAACCTTTAAATCTACAAGTTGTTGGACATAAAGTAGTATTTGGGTGGAATACATCTTTAAAACTAAAAGTCGTTAGACATAAAGAAGTATTTGGGTGAAATAAACCTTTAAAGTAGTATTTGGGTGGAATAAACCTTTAATACTACAAGTCGTTAGACATAAAGTAGTATTTGGGTGGAATAAACTTTTAAAACTACAAGTCATTAGACAAAGTATTATAGGGATGGAATAAACCTTAAAACTACAAGTCGTTGGACATAAAGTAGTATTTGGCTGGAATAAAACTTTAAATCTACAAGTCGTTGGATATAATGTAGTATTTGGGTGGAATACATCTTTAAAACTACAAGTCGTTACCTTGAAGTAGTATTTGTGTGGAATAAACCTTTAAAACTACAAGTCGTTGGACATAAAGTATTATTTGGGTGGAATAAACCTTTAAATCTACAAGTCGTTGGACATGAAGTAGTATTTGGGTGGAATAAACCTTTAAAACTACAAGTCGTTGGACATGAAGTAGTATTTGGGTGGAATAAACCTTTAAAACTACAAGTCGTTGGACATAAAGTATTATTTGGGTGGAATAAACCTTTAAATCTACAAGTCGTTGGACATAAAGTAGTATTTGGGTGAAATAAACCTTTAAAGTAGTATTTGGGTGGAATAAACCTTTAATACTACAAGTCGGTATACATAAAGTAGTTTTTGGGTGGAATACATCTTTAAAACTACAAGTCGTTACCATGAAGTAGTATTTGTGTGGAATAAACCTTTAAAACTAAAAGCCGTCAGATATAAAGTAGTATTTGGGTGAAATAAACCTTTAAAACTACAAGTCATTAGACAAAGTAGTATTTGGGTGGAATAAACCTTTAAAACTACAAGTCATTAGACATAAAGTAGTATTTGGGTGCAATAAACCTTTAAAACTACAAGTCATTAGATATAAAGTAGTATTTGGGTGGAATAAACCTTTAAATCTACAAGTCGCTGGACATAAAGTAGTATTTGGGTGAAATAAACCTTTAAAGTAATATTTGGGTGGAATAAACCTTTAATACTACAAGTCGTTGGACATAAAGTATTATTTGGGTGGAATAAACCTTTAAATCTACAAGTCGTTGGACATAAAGTAGTATTTGGGTGGAATACATCTTTAAAACTAAAAGTCGTTAGACATAAAGCAGTATTTGGGTGAAATAAACCTTTAAAGTAGTATTTGGGTGCAATAAACCTTTAAAACTACAAGTCTTTGGATATAAAGTAGTATTTGGGTGGAATACATTTTTAAAACTACAAGTCGTTACCATGAAGTAGTATTTGTGTGGAATAAACCCTGGAATACATCTTTAAAACTACAAGTCGTTAGACATAAAGCAGTATTTGGGTGAAATAAACCTTTAAAGTAGTATTTGGGTGGAATAAGCCTTTAATACTACAAGTCGTTCGACATAAAGTAGTATTTGGGTGGAATAAACTTTTAAAACTACAAGTCATTAGACAAAGTATTATATGGATGGAATAAACCTTAAAACTACAAGTCGTTGGACATAAAGTAGTATTTGGCTGGAATAAAACTTTAAATCCACAAGTCGTTGGATATAATGTAGTATTTGGGTGGAATACATCTTTAAAACTACAAGTCGTTACCTTGAAGTAGTATTTGTGTGGAATAAACTTTTAAAACTACAAGTCGTTGGACATAAAGTATTATTTGGGTGGAATGGATCTTTAAAACTAGAAGTCGTTAGACATGAAGTAGTATTTGTGTGGAATAAACCTTTAAAACTACAAGTCGTTGGACATAAAGTATTATTTGGGTGGAATAAACCTTTAAATCTACAAGTTGTTGGACATAAAGTAGTATTAGGGTGGAATACATCTTTAAAACTAAAAGTCGTTAGACATAAAGCAGTATTTGGGTGAAATAAACCTTTAAAGTAGTATTTGGGTGGAATAAACCTTTAATACTACAAGTCGTTAGACATAAAGTAGTATTTGGGTGGAATAAACTTTTAAAACTACAAGTAATTAGACAAAGTATTATTTGGATGGAATAAACCTTAAAACTACAAGTCGTTGGACATAAAGTAGTATTTGGCTGGAATAAAACTTTAAATCTACAAGTCGTTGGATATAATGTAGTATTTGGGTGGAATACATCTTTAAAACTACAAGTCGTTACCTTGAAGTAGTATTTGTGTGGAATAAACCTTTAAAACTACAAGTCGTTGGACATAAAGTATTATTTGGGTGGAATAAACCTTTAAATCTACAAGTCGTTGAACATAAAGTAGTATTTGGGTGCAATAAACCTTTAAATCTACAATCGTTGGACATGAAGTAGTATTTGGGTGGAATAAACCTTTAAAACTACAAGTCGTTGGACATGAAGTAGTATTTGGGTGGAATAAACCTTTAAAACTACAAGTCGTTGGACATAAAGTATTATTTGGGTGGAATAAACCTTTAAATCTACAAGTCGTTGGACATAAAGTAGTATTTGGGTGAAATAGACCTTTTAAAGTAGTATTTGGGTGGAATAAACCTTTAATACTACAAGTCGGTATACATAAAGTAGTTTTTGGGTGGAATAAACCTTAAAACTACAAGTCGTTGGACATAAAGTAGTATTTGGCTGGAATAAAACTTTAAATCTACAAGTCGTTGGATATAATGTAGTATTTGGGTGGAATACATCTTTAAAACTACAAGTCGTTACCTTGAAGTAGTATTTGTGTGGAATAAACCTTTAAAACTACAAGTCGTTGGACATAAAGTATTATTTGGGTGGAATACATCTTTAAAACTAGAAGTCGTTAGACATGAAGTTGTATTTGTGTGGAATAAACCTTTAAAACTACGAGTCGTTGGACATAAAGTATTATTTGGGTGGAATAAACCTTTAAATCTACAAGTCGTTGAACATAAAGTAGTATTTGGGTGCAATAAACCTTTAAATCTACAAGTCGTTGGACATGAAGTAGTATTTGGGTGGAATAAACCTTTAAAACTACAAGTCGTTGGACATAAAGTATTATTTGGGTGGAATAAACCTTTAAAGTAGTATTTGGGTGGACTAAACCTTTAATACTACAAGTCGGTATACATAAAGTAGTTTTTGGGTGGAATACATCTTTAAAACTACAAGTCGTTACCATGAAGTAGTATTTGTGTGGAATAAACCTTTAAAACTAAAAGCCGTCAGATATAAAGTAGTATTTGGGTGAAATAAACCTTTAAAACTAAAAGTCATTAGACATAAAGTAGTATTTGGGTGCAATAAACCTTTAAAACTAAAAGTTGTTAGACATAACGTAGTATTTGGGTGCAATAAACCTTTAAAACTACAAGTCATTAGACATAAAGTAGTATTTGGGTGGAATAAACCTTTAAAACTACAAGTCGTTGAACATAAAGTAGTATTTGTGTGGAATAAACCTTTAAAACTACAAGTCATTGGACATAAAGTATTACTTTGGTGGAAGAAACCTTTAAATCTACAAGTCGTTGGACATAAAGTATTATTTGGGTGGAATAAACCTTTAAAACTACAAGTCGTTGGACATAAAGTAGTATTTGTGTGGAATAAACCTTTAAAACTACAAGTCGTTGGACATAAAGTATTATTTTGGTGGAATAAACCTTTAAATCTACAAGTCGTTGGACATAAAGTATTATTTGGGAGGAATACATCTTTAAAACTACATGTCGTTAGACATAAAGCAGTATTTGGGTGAAATAAACCTTTAAAGTAGTATTTGTATCGCCCGGAGATACTGCCTTGTAAGAGGGTCTCCAGGGTTGCTCCTCCGGCCGCTGGCTTGATTACTTTGTCTTCATCTCTATGTGAGGAGCGGAGCCCCTTTTGTAACCTACATACATTATAGGTGAAGAATCTAGTTTGTTTAATGCTGCAGCGCGTCCCCTAGTGTCCTCGCCGGAGCCACAAAAGGCTATATACCGTAGTGTGTGACGTGTGTGTGTTTGTGTTTTTGCCGGTAGGAGAGTACTGCTGGCGTTGCTTGACTGCCGCTTCTCCCTCCGTCAGCTGTCTTTCTTCCTCGTTTTGTTTTGTTTTGTTTTGTTGCTCTTCTATCCTGTCCTCCTGCGTTTTGTTGCCTTGAACCCGCTCTTGTTTTCCCTCTTTTTGGTTTTCCGCTGCGCTCCCGACTGCTCCGTCTCCTCGCCTGCTAGCCGGCTAGCTGCTATCCCCTAGCTAATCGGCTACCTGCTAACTCCCCAGCTAAAGGGTTAGCTGCTAACTCGCTGGCGGAGCTGCCCTGCATGTCTCTGTCCCCCTCAATTCCCTCCGGACACCTCATCACTGGATTTACATTTATCTACTGGATTTACTGGATTTACTGTATTCCACTCTATTGACTTCATCATCCCCTGGCTGTTTCCCCATCATCATCATCCCCTGGCTGTTTCCCCTCACCATCTGTATCCATCTGTACCGTGAGTACCAACACCCCCCCCCCCCCTCCCGTCTAACGCTACCCTGTGCTGCCTCTGCTGCTCCCCTCCCAGCCTGCTAATCACTATACCATGGAACCATCAACCCTACTCTCCCATCTCCTGTTTCCTCTTACATTACCGCCCCTGCTACTCAAAGGATTCCCCTGGTCCCCCCATCTGTTTTTTCCCCTCAATACCTTCTCCCCTCCCCTACACTACTCTCCCTGTCAACTGCTCCGCCTCAGGAAAAACTACAGGCTATCCTCCACTGCCCTCTCCTCTGCCCAATCTGCCGGTATCCTGACTCGGAAACGCTACCTCCACCGTGGCCCCAAACTCAACCGTCATCTACTCTCCTCCATTACCCCCACCACCCAGACACACAAGATCCAAACCATCCACCCACGCCGCCCCCCCTCTACTGTACCCCCCCGCTCAGTGAACCCAGCCAACCTCAAACCTCTCCAGCGTGCCCCCATCACTCCACCCTCCCACTCATCCAACTTTGCCCTCCTCAACACCCGGTCACTCAACAACAAAGCCCCCATCCTCCATGAACTCATCCTGGACAACTCACTGGACTTCCTTCTGCTCACTGAAACCTGGCAACAACCCGACGATTTCTTCTCCCTCAACCAAGCAACCCCCCCCAACTTCGGCTACCTCTGTAAACCCCCGCCCCTCCCGCCGCGGAGGGGGCCTCGCAGTACTATTTAACCGGAACCGCAGGACCACAGAACTCACCTTCCCCACAGTCACTTCATTCGAATCCCTCGCCTTCAAAACCTGCTCCACCACAGTCATCCTCATCTATCGCCCACCTAAACCAAACTCATCCTTCCTCTCCGATCTGTCCGAACTCCTCACCCTTGCTTCATCCCTTTCCCTACCCCTACTGCTACTTGGCGACTTCAACATCCACATCGACTCCCCCACCTGTAAATTGGCTTCCGATTTCACCACTCTACTAGATAACTTCAACCTCACCCAGCACATCACCTTCCCCACACACAGTAAAGGCCACATTCTCGACCTCGTCTGCTCTGTTAACATCCCGGTTCTTAATATCCACCCATCCCTCTTTCCCCTATCTGACCACAAACTCATCCAATTCACAATCCCTTCCCCATCACCCCGTCCTCACCTCCCCAGAGTCATATCATTCCGGAACACGAAGTCCATTGACCACCTCCATCTCTCCAGCCTGCTTTCTTCTGCCCTCCCCATGGACCCACCCCTCGCCTCACCTGATGATCTGACCAACCACCTCAACTCCACCCTGTCTGCCTCCCTCAATTCACTGGCCCCCCTAAAAACCAAAACTGTTTCCTTCAACACCTCCTCCCCCTGGTTCACACCCCACCTCCGAAAACTCAAACAGACCGGCCGCCAACTTGAACGCCTCTGGATCAAAACATCTCTCACTGTTCACCTGGAAGCCTACAAATCCCATCTCATCACCTACAATGACGCCATCACTGCTGCCAAGTCTGCCCACTTCTCCTCCATTATCAACGACCCCACCCGTAACCCCCGAACCCTCTTCTCCACTGTCAGCACTCTCCTCAAGCCCCGTGCCAACACCCTCTCTGCCCCCTCACCCGACCTATGCAACTCATTCCTTCAGTTCTTTGCAGACAAAATCACCACCATCAACAACTCCCTTTTCCCCGTGTCTGACCCAGCAGCACCTACACCGGCCCCTTTTTTCTCCTTCCCTCTGGATCCCCCCCCCCCCCCCCCCTTCGCCGCCTCTCCCGGTTCGACCCAGTTGACTCAGCCTTCATTTCCAAACTCATCAGCTCATCCAAGCCCACTACCTGCTCCCTCGACCCCCTCCCCACTCCCCTTCTGAAGTCCTGCCTCCCTGTCCTGTGCCCCTATCTCACCGACCTCTTCAACTCCTCACTGTCCCACGGAACCGTCCCCTCAGCCTTCAAAACTGCTGCTGTCACCCCCATCCTTAAGAAACCTGGTCTTGACCCCTCCTGCCTCAACCACTACCGCCCTATCTCCAACCTCCCCTTCCTTTCCAAAACCCTTGAACGCCTCGTCTCCTCACAACTCCAATCCCACCTGCACTCCAACAACCTGTATGAACCCCTTCAATCCGGTTTTCGTCCCCTTCACAGCACAGAAACTGCACTCCTTCATGTCCTCAACCACCTCCTCACCTCTGCTGACACCGGAGCCCTCAACATCCTCATCCTCCTGGACCTGAGTGCAGCCTTCGATACCGTGAGCCATACCATCTTACTCGCTAGGCTTGAAAACCTCGGTATCGAAGGTACTGCACTCAGCTGGCTCCGGTCATACCTCACCAACCGATCTCATTTCATCTCCCTCAATAACTGCTCCTCTGCCACATCCACGGTCACACAAGGTGTTCCCCAAGGCTCTGTACTCGGTCCCCTCCTTTTCATCATCTACATTTTCCCCCTTGGTCAGATCCTCCGCCACTTCAACCTGGACTTCCACTGCTATGCCGACGACACCCAGATCTACCTCAGCACCAACTCCCCCCACCACCCACCCCTCTCCCATATCAACTCCTGCCTCTCTGCAATACAAACCTGGATGCAACAAAATTTCCTCGAACTAAACAGCTCCCAGGCACGCAACCTCGGCGTAATCTTCGACCCCACTCTCTCCCTTGAGCCCCACATCCGCCATGTCGTCAAAACCTCCTTCTTCCACCTCCGCAATATCGCCAAACTCAGACCCTCTCTCACACCCCCCGCTGCCGAGAAGCTCATCCACGCCTTCATCTCCTCCCGCCTTGACTACTGCAACTCCCTTCTGTACGGACTCAACACCACCTCCATCAACAAACTTCAACTGGTCCAGAACGCCGCCGCCCGACTCCTGACTCACACCAAATCCTGGCACCACATCACCCCAGTCCTCAAAGACCTCCACTGGCTCCCTGTTTCCCATCGGATCACCTTCAAAATCCTCACCCTCACCTACAAATCCCTGCACCACCTGGCTCCCCCCTACCTCTCTGACCTCCTCTCCCCCTACCAACCCTCACGGTCCCTCAGATCCACCTCAGCTGGTCTACTCTCCACCCCCAAGTCCAAACTCCGCAGTTTTGGGGACAGAGCATTCTCCAGGGCAGCTCCCAGGCTCTGGAACTCCCTCCCACAACTCATTAGAGACTCTGACTCCCTCTCCCTATTTCAGTCCCGCCTCAAAACCCATCTCTTCTCCTCTGCCTTCTCCTAGCCCCCCCCCCCCCCCACCCCTTGGTCTGATTGTGTGTACGAGTGTGTGTGCCTGTCTATGTCGTTTGTCTGATGTTTGTCTCACACCGCCCCTTGCCCTATTGTTAAGCGTCTTTGAGCTCCGGAAAAGCGCTATAGAAATCGAATATATTATTATTATTATTATTATTTGGGTGGAATACATCTTTAAAACTACAAGTCGTTACCATGAAGTAGTATGTGTGGAATAAACCTTTAAAACTACAAGTCGTTGGACATAAAGTATTATTTGGGTGGAATACATCTTTAAAAATACCAGTCGTTAGACATAAAGTATTATTTGGGTGTAATAAACCTTTAAACTACAAGTCGTTGGACATAAAGTATTATTTGGGTGCAATAAACCTTTAAAACTACAAGTCATTGGACATAAAGTATTATTTTGGTGGAAGAAACCTTTAAATCTACAAGTCGTTGGACATAAAGTATTATTTGGGTGGAATACACCTTTAAAACTACAAGTCGTTGGAAATAAAGTATTATTTGGGAGGAATACATCTTTAAAACTACATGTCGTTAGACATAAAGTATTATTTGGGTGGAATAAACCTTTAAATCTACAAGTCGTTGGACATAAAGTAGTATTTGGGTGAAATAAACCTTTAAAGTAATATTTGGGTGGAATAAACCTTTAATACTACAAGTAGTTGGACATAAAGTATTATTTGGGTGGAATAAACCTTTAAATCTACAAGTCGTTGGACATATAGTAGTATTTGGGTGGAATACATCTTTAAAACTAAAAGTCGTTAGACATAAAGCAGTATTTGGGTGAAATAAACCTTTAAAGTAGTATTTGGGTGGAATAAACCTTTAATACTACAAATCGTTAGACATAAAGTAGTATTTGGGTGGAATAAACTTTTAAAACTACAAGTCATTAGACAAAGTAGTATTTGGGTGGAATAAACCTTTAAAACTACAAGTCGTTGGACATAAAGTAGTATTTGGCTGGAATAAAACTTTAAATCTACAAGTCGTTGGATATAACGTAGTATTTGGGTGGAATACATCTTTAAAACTACAAGTCGTTACCATGAAGTAGTATTTGTGTGGAATAAACCTTTAAAACTACAAGTCGTTGGACATAAAGTATTATTTGGGTGGAATACATCTTTAAAACTACAAGTCGTTAGACATGAAGTAGTATTTGTGTGGAATAAACCTTTAACACTACAAGTCGTTGGACATAAAGTATTATTTGGGTGGAATAAACCTTTAAATCTACAAGTCGTTGGACATAAAGTAGTATTTGGGTGAAATAAACCTTTAAAGTAGTATTTGGGTGGAATACATCTTTAAAACTACAAGTCGTTACCATGAAGTAGTATTTGTGTGGAATAAACCTTTAAAACTACAAGTCGTTGGACATAAAGTATTATTTGGGTGGAATACATCTTTAAAAATACCAGTCGTTAGACATAAAGTATTATTTGGGTGTAATAAACCTTTAAATCTACAAGTCGTTGGACATGAAGTAGTATTTGGGTGGAATAAACCTTTAAATCTACAAGTCGTTGGACATAAAGTATTATTTGGGTGGAATACATCTTTAAAACTACAATTCGTTAGACATAAAGCAGTATTTGGATGAAATAAACCTTTAAAACTACAAGTCGTTAGACATAAAGTAGTATTTGGGTGGAATAAACCTTTAAAACTACAAGTCATTAGACAAAGTAGTATTTGGGTGGAATAAACCTTTAAAACTACAAGTCATTAGACATAAAGTAGTATTTGGGTGCAATAAACCTTTAAAACTACAAGTCGTTGGACAAAAAGTAGTATTTGGGTGGAATAACCCTTTATGTAGTATTTGGGTGGAATAAACCTTTAATACTACAAGTCGTTGTACATAAAGTATTATTTGGGTGGAATAAACCTTTAAATCTACAAGTTGTTGGACATAAAGTAGTATTTGGGTGGAATACATCTTTAAAACTAAAAGTCGTTGGACACAAAGCAGTATTTGGGTGAAATAAACCTTTAAAGTAGTATTTGGGTGGAATAAACCTTTAATACTACAAGTCGTTAGACATCAAGTAGTATTTGGGTGGAATAAACTTTTAAAACTACAAGTCATTAGACAAAGTATTATTTGGATGGAATAATTTTTTAAAAAAATTTTAAAAA
>CAKAOJ020001551.1:0-35413 GCA_916701645.2 Sebastolobus alascanus | reverse complement strand
AAAAAAATTAATATCAAAAAAAACTAAACGAGAAAAAAATTTTTTGAAAAAATATAACGAGTTAATAAAAGTTTCATAACTTTACGAAAAAAAAATTTAAAAGGAAAAAAATATTTTACGAAAAAAAAATTTTTTCAAAAAAAAAACCTTTAGGAAAAAAAAAAGTCTAATATAACAAGAATAAAGTCATAACTTTACGAGAAGAAAAGTCGTAATATTACGAGAATAAAGTCACAACTTTACGAGAAAAAAAGTCGTACATAACGAGAATAAAGTCATAACTTTACGAGAAGAAAAGTTGTAATATTACGAGTATAAAGTCATACCTTTACGAGAAAAAGTCGTAATATTAAGATAATAAAGTCATAACTTTACGAGAAAAAAAGTCGTAATATAAGAAGAATAAAGTCATAACTTTACGAGAACAAAAGTTGTAATATTAGGTGAAGAAAGTCATAACTTTCTGAGAAAAAAAGTCGTAATATTACGAGTATAAAGTCATAACTTTACGAGAATAAAGTCGTAATAAAACGAAAATAAAGTCATAACTTTACGAGAAAAAAAGTTGTAATATTATGAGATTAAAGTCATTCCTTTACAAGAAAAAAGTCGTAATATCACGAGAATAAAGTCATAACTTTACGAGAAAAAAAAGGCGTAATATTACAAGAATAAAGTCATAACTTTATGAGAAAAAAAGTCGTAATATAACAAGAATAAAGTCATAATTTTACAAGAAAAAAGTCGTAATATTAAGATAATAGTCATAACTAAACGAGAAAAAAAGTAGTAATATTACGAGAAAAAAGTCATAACTTTACGAGAAAAAAGTCATAATATAACAAGAATAAAGTCATAACTTAACGAGAAAAAAAGTAGTAATATAACCTGAATAAAGTCATAACCTTACGAGAAAAGAAGTAGTAATATTACGAGAATAAAGTCATAACTTTAGGAGAAAAAAGTTGTAATATAACGAGAATAAAGTCATAACTTTACGAGAATAAAGTCGTAATAAACGAGAATAAAGTCATAACTTTACGAGAAAAAAAGTTGTAATATTATGAGATTAAAGTCATTCCTTTACAAGAAAAAAGTCGTAATATCACGAGAATGAAGTCATAACTTTACGAGAAAAAAAGTCGTAATATTACGAGAATAAAGTCATAACCTTATGAGAAAAAAAGTCGTAATATAACAGAAAATAAATTCATAACTTTACGAGAAAAAAGTCGTAATATTAAGAGAATAAAGTCATAACTTTACGAGAAAAAAAGTTGTAATATAACAAGAATAAAGTCATAACTTTAGGAGAAAAAAAAGTCGTAATATAACAAGAATAAAGTCATAACTTTACGAGAAGAAAAGTCGTAATATTACGAGAATAAAGTCACAACTTTACGAGAAAAAAAGTCGTAATATAACGAGAATAAAGTCATAACTTTACGAGAAGAAAAGTTGTAATATTACGAGTATAAAGTCATACCTTTACGAGAAAAAGTCGTAATATTAAGATAATAAAGTCATAACTTTACGAGAAAAAAAGTCGTAATATAAGAAGAATAAAGTCATAACTTTACGAGAACAAAAGTTGTAATATTAGGTGAAGAAAGTCATAACTTTCTGAGAAAAAAAGTCGTAATATTACGAGTATAAAGTCATAACTTTACGAGAATAAAGTCGTAATAAAACGAAAATAAAGTCATAACTTTACGAGAAAAAAAGTTGTAATATTATGAGATTAAAGTCATTCCTTTACAAGAAAAAAGTCGTAATATCACGAGAATAAAGTCATAACTTTACGAGAAAAAAAGAAGTAATATTACAAGAATAAAGTCATAACTTTATGAGAAAAAAAGTCGTAATATAACAAGAATAAAGTCATAATTTTACAAGAAAAAAGTCGTAATATTAAGATAATAGTCATAACTAAACGAGAAAAAAAGTAGTAATATTACGAGAAAAAAGTCATAACTTTACGAGAAAAAAGTCATAATATAACAAGAATAAAGTCATAACTTAACGAGAAAAAAAGTAGTAATATAACCTGAATAAATTCATAACCTTACGAGAAAAGAAGTAGTAATATTACGAGAATAAAGTCATAACTTTAGGAGAAAAAAAGTTGTAATATAACGAGAATAAAGTCATAACTTTACGAGAATAAAGTCGTAATAAAACGAGAATAAAGTCATAACTTTACGAGAAAAAAAGTTGTAATATTATGAGATTAAAGTCATTCCTTTACAAGAAAAAAGGCGTAATATCACGAGACTAAAGTCATAACTTTACGAGAAAAAAAGTCGTAATATTACGAGAATAAAGACATAACTTTATGAGAAAAAAAGTCGTAATATAACAGAAAATAAATTCATAACTTTACGAGAAAAAAGTCGTAATATTAAGAGAATAAAGTCACAACTTTACGAGAAAAAAAGTCGTAATATAACGAGAATAAAGTCATAACTTTACGAGAAGAAAAGTTGTAATATTACGAGTATAAAGTCATACCTTTACGAGAAAAAGTCGTAATATTAAGATAATAAAGTCATAACTTTACGAGAAAAAAAGTCGTAATATAAGAAGAATAAAGTCATAACTTTACGAGAACAAAAGTTGTAATATTAGGTGAAGAAAGTCATAACTTTCTGAGAAAAAAAGTCGTAATATTACGAGTATAAAGTCATAACTTTACGAGAATAAAGTCGTAATAAAACGAGAATAAAGTCATAACTTTACGAGAAAAAAAGTTTTAATATTATGAGATTAAAGTCATTCCTTTACAAGAAAAAAGTCGTAATATCACGAGAATAAAGTCATAACTTTACGAGAAAAAAAGTCGTAATATTACGAGAATAAAGTCATAACTTTATGAGAAAAAAAGTCGTAATATAACAGAAAATAAATTCATAACTTTACGAGAAAAAAGTCGTAATATTAAGAGAATAAAGTCACAACTTTACGAGAAAAAAAGTCGTAATATAACGAGAATAAAGTCATAACTTTACGAGAAGAAAAGTTGTAATATTACGAGTATAAAGTCATACCTTTACGAGAAAAAGTCGTAATATTAAGATAATAAAGTCATAACTTTACGAGAAAAAAAGTCGCAATATAAGAAGAATAAAGTCATAACTTTACGAGAACAAAAGTTGTAATATTAGGTGAAGAAAGTCATAACTTTCTGAGAAAAAAAGTCGTAATATTACGAGTATAAAGTCATAACTTTACGAGAATAAAGTCGTAATAAAACGAAAATAAAGTCATAACTTTACGAGAAAAAAAGTTGTAATATTATGAGATTAAAGTCATTCCTTTACAAGAAAAAAGTCGTAATATCACGAGAATAAAGTCATAACTTTACGAGAAAAAAAGAAGTAATATTACAAGAATAAAGTCATAACTTTATGAGAAAAAAAAGTCGTAATATAACAAGAATAAAGTCATAATTTTACAAGAAAAAAGTCGTAATATTAAGATAATAGTCATAACTAAACGAGAAAAAAAGTAGTAATATTACGAGAAAAAAGTCATAACTTTACGAGAAAAAAAGTCATAATATAACAAGAATAAAGTCATAACTTAACGAGAAAAAAAGTAGTAATATAACCTGAATAAAGTCATAACTTACGAGAAAAGAAGTAGTAATATACGAGAATAAAGTCATAACTTTACGAGAAAAAAAGTTGTAATATAACGAGAATAAAGTCATAACTTTACGAGAATAAAGTCGTAATAAACGAGAATAAAGTCATAACTTTACGAGAAAAAAGTTGTAATATTAGAGATTAAAGTCATATCCTTTACAAGAAAAAAGTCGTAATATTACGAGAATAAAGTCATAACTTTACGAGAAAAAAAGTCGTAATATTACGAGATATAAAGTCATAACTTTACGAGAAAAAAGTCGTAATAATAACGAGAATAAAGTCATAACTTTACAAGAAAAAAATCGTAATATTACGAGAATAAAGTCATAACTTTACAAGAAAAAAAGTTATGACTTTATTCTCGTAATATTATAACTTTTTTATATGTTATAATATACGAGAATAAAGTCATAACTTTACGAAAAAAAAGTCGTAATATTACGAGAATAAAGTCATAACTTTACGAGAAAAAAAGTCGTAATATAACAGAAAATAAATTCATAACTTTACGAGAAAAAAGTCGTAATATTACGAGTATAAAGTCATAACTTTACGAGAATAAAGTCGTAATAAAACGAGAATAAAGTCATAACTTTACGAGAAAAAAAGTTGTAATATTATGAGATTAAAGTCATTCCTTTACAAGAAAAAAGTCGTAATATCACGAGAATAAAGTCATAACTTTACGAGAAAAAAAGGCGTAATATTACAAGAATAAAGTCATAACTTTATGAGAAAAAAAGTCGTAATATAACAAGAATAAAGTCATAATTTTACAAGAAAAAAGTCGTAATATTAAGATAATAGTCATAACTAAACGAGAAAAAAAGTAGTAATATTACGAGAAAAAAGTCATAACTTTACGAGAAAAAAGTCATAATATAACAAGAATAAAGTCATAACTTAACGAGAAAAAAAGTAGTAATATAACCTGAATAAAGTCATAACCTTACGAGAAAAGAAGTAGTAATATTACGAGAATAAAGTCATAACTTTAGGAGAAAAAAAGTTGTAATATAACGAGAATAAAGTCATAACTTTACGAGAATAAAGTCGTAATAAAACGAGAATAAAGTCATAACTTTACGAGAAAAAAAGTTGTAATATTATGAGATTAAAGTCATTCCTTTACAAGAAAAAAGTCGTAATATCACGAGAATAAAGTCATAACTTTACGAGAAAAAAAGTCGTAATATTACGAGAATAAAGTCATAACTTTATGAGAAAAAAAGTCGTAATATAACAGAAAATAAATTCATAACTTTACGAGAAAAAAGTCGTAATATTAAGAGAATAAAGTCATAACTTTACGAGAAAAAAAGTTGTAATATAACAAGAATAAAGTCATAACTTTAGGAGAAAAAAAAGTCGTAATATAACAAGAATAAAGTCATAACTTTACGAGAAGAAAAGTCGTAATATTACGAGAATAAAGTCACAACTTTACGAGAAAAAAAGTCGTAATATAACGAGAATAAAGTCATAACTTTACGAGAAGAAAAATTGTAATATTACGAGTATAAAGTCATACCTTTACGAGAAAAAGTCGTAATATTAAGATAATAAAGTCATAACTTTACGAGAAAAAAAGTCGTAATATAAGAAGAATAAAGTCATAACTTTACGAGAACAAAAGTTGTAATATTAGGTGAAGAAAGTCATAACTTTCTGAGAAAAAAAGTTGTAATATTACGAGTATAAAGTCATAACTTTACGAGAATAAAGTCGTAATAAAACGAAAATAAAGTCATAACTTTACGAGAAAAAAAGTTGTAATATTATGAGATTAAAGTCATTCCTTTACAAGAAAAAAGTCGTAATATCACGAGAATAAAGTCATAACTTTACGAGGAAAAAAAGAAGTAATATTACAAGAATAAAGTCATAACTTTATGAGAAAAAAAGTCGTAATATAACAAGAATAAAGTCATAATTTTACAAGAAAAAAGTCGTAATATTAAGATAATAGTCATAACTAAACGAGAAAAAAAGTAGTAATATTACGAGAAAAAAGTCATAACTTTACGAGAAAAAAGTCATAATATAACAAGAATAAAGTCATAACTTAACGAGAAAAAAAGTAGTAATATAACCTGAATAAATTCATAACCTTACGAGAAAAGAAGTAGTAATATTACGAGAATGAAGTCATAACTTTAGGAGAAAAAAAGTTATAATATAACGAGAATAAAGTCATAACTTTACGAGAATAAAGTCGTAATAAAACGAGAATAAAGTCATAACTTTACGAGAAAAAAAGTTGTAATATTATGAGATTAAAGTCATTCCTTTACAAGAAAAAAGTCGTAATATCACGAGACTAAAGTCATAACTTTACGAGAAAAAAAGTCGTAATATTACGAGAATAAAGTCATAACTTTATGAGAAAAAAGTCGTAATATAACAGAAAATAAATTCATAACTTTACGAGAAAAAAGTCATAATATTAAGAGAATAAAGTCACAACTTTACGAGAAAAAAAGTCGTAATATAACGAGAATAAAGTCATAACTTTACGAGAAGAAAAGTTGTAATATTACGAGTATAAAGTCATACCTTTACGAGAAAAAGTCGTAATATTAAGATAATAAAGTCATAACTTTACGAGAAAAAAAGTCGTAATATAAGAAGAATAAAGTCATAACTTTACGAGAACAAAAGTTGTAATATTAGGTGAAGAAAGTCATAACTTTCTGAGAAAAAAAGTCATAATATTACGAGTATAAAGTCATAACTTTACGAGAATAAAGTCGTAATAAAACGAAAATAAAGTCATAACTTTACGAGAAAAAAAGTTGTAATATTATGAGATTAAAGTCATTCCTTTACAAGAAAAAAGTCGTAATATCACGAGAATAAAGTCATAACTTTACGAGAAAAAAAGGCGTAATATTACAAGAATAAAGTCATAACTTTATGAGAAAAAAAGTCGTAATATAACAAGAATAAAGTCATAATTTTACAAGAAAAAAGTCGTAATATTAAGAAAATAGTCATAACTAAACGAGAAAAAAAGTTGTAATATAACGAGTATAAAGTCATAACCTTACGAGAAAAAAAGTAGTAATATTACGAGAAAAAAGTCATAACTTTACGAGAAAAAAGTCATAATATAACAAGAATAAAGTCATAACTTAACGAGAAAAAAAGTAGTAATATAACCTGTATAAAGTCATAACCTTACGAGAAAAGAAGTAGTAATATTACGAGAATAGAGTCATAACTTTAGGAGAAAAAAAGTTGTAATATAACGAGAATAAAGTCATAACTTTACGGGAAAAAAAGTTGTAATATAACAAGAATAAAGTCATAACTTTACGAGAAAAAAAAGTCGTAATATAACAAGAATAAAGTCATAACTCTACGAGAAGAAAAGTCGTAATATTACGAGAATAAAGTCATAACTTTACGAGAAAAAAAGACGTAATATAACAAGAATAAATTCATAACTTTACGAGAAAAAAAGTCGTAATATTAAGAGAATAAAGTCATAACTTTACGAGAAAAAAAAGTCTTAATATAACAAGAATAAAGTCATAACTTTACGAGAAAAAAAGTTTTAATATAACAAGAATAAAGTCATAACTTTACGAGAAAAAAAAGTCGTAATATAACAAGAATAAAGTCATAACTTTACGAGAAGAAAAGTCGTAATATTACCAGAATAAAGTCATAACTTTACGAGAAAAAAAAGTCGTAATATAACGAGAATAAAGTCATAACTTTACGAGAAACAAGTCGTAATATTACGAGAATAAAGTCATAAATTTAAGAAAAAATAAGTCGTAATATAACGAGAATAAAGTCATAACCTTACGAGAAAAAAAGTCGTAATGTTACGAGAATAAAGTCATAACTTTACGAGAAAAAAAGTCGTAATATAACGAGAATAAAGTCATAACTTTACGAGAAAAAAGTCGTAATATTACAAGAATAGAGTCATAACTTAAGGAGAAAAAAAGAGGAGGAGAAAGAGGAGGAAGAGGAGGAGGAAGAGGAGGAAGAGGAGGGGGAGGAGGAGGAGGATGAAGAGGAGGAGGAGGAGGAGGAAGAGGAAGAGAAGGAGGAATAGGAGGAGGAGGAGGAGGAAGAGGAGGAGGACAAAGAGGAGGAGGAGGAATAGGAGGAGGAGGAAGAAGAAGAGGAGGAGAAAGAGGAGGAACAGGAGGAGAAAGAGGAGGAACAGGAGGAGGAGGAAGAGGAGGAGGAGGAGGAAGAGGAGGAATAATAGGAGGAGGAGGAGGAAGAGGAGGAGAAAGAGAAGGAGGAGGAGGAGGAATAGGAGAAGGAATAGGAGGAGGAGGAAGAAGAGGAGGAGGAGAAAAAGGAGGTGGAGGAGGAATAGGAGGAAGAAGAAGAGGAGGAGAAAGAGGAGCACAGGAGGAGGAGGAAGAGGAGGAGGAGGAGACAGAGGAGGAAGAGGAGGAGGAGGAAGAGGAGGAGGAGGAGGAAGAGGAGTAAGAGGAAGAGGAGGAAGAAGAAGAGGAGGAGGAAGATGAGACAGAGGAGGAAGAGGAGGAGGAGGAAGAGGAGGAGAAAGAGGAGGAAGGAGGAGGAGGAAGAGGAGAAGTGGAGGAAGAGGAGGAGGAGGAAGAGGAGGAGGGAAAGAGGAACAGGTCGGAGGAGGAAGATGAATAAGGGTGGAGGAAGAGGAGGAGGAGGAGGCGGAGGGAGGAAGAGGAGGATGAAGAGGGAGGAGGAGGGGAGGTGGAACGAGGAGGAGGAGAAACAGAGGAGGTGAGGTGGAGGTTGGGGGAAAGAGGAAGAGGAGGAGGACGAGGAGGAGTAGGAGGAGGAGAGGAGGAACAGGGGAGGCATAGAGGTGGAGGAAGGAGGAGGAGGGGAGGAGAAAGAGGGAGGAGGAGGAGGAGGAGGAGGAGGAGGAGGAGGAGGAGGAGTAAGAGGAGGAGGAGGAGGAGGAAGAGGAGGAGGTGGAAGAAGGAAGAGAGAGGAGAGAACGAGGAGGAACAGGAGGAGGAGGAGGAGGAAGAGGAAAGGAGGAGGAGGAAGAGGAGAAGAGGAGGAAGAGGAGGAGGAGGAAGAGGAGGAGGAGGAGGAAGAGGAGGAGGAGGTCTCATGTTAAAATGTCCACCTTTACAGCAGAGATAAACATGTTTACAGCCTGGTAAAAAAAAACAGTTTTGATCTCTAGAGCTAATTTCTCCGTTCATGACAACTGTAAAGTTTATTAGACTCACCTGTTTAAATTATCTTCACCGCCAAGATGGCGACGGCCAAAAAGCCGAACTCGAGGCTTCAAGACGGCAGTCCACAAACCAACGGGTGACGTCACGGTGACTACGTGGTTTTTTACGCCGTAACGCTGAGATCAACTCTACCTACTCTCTACCGACCTCTACACATAGCAGCAGATCTGGAACCAGAGTCCTGGATGGGGGCTGGACTTCCTCCCTCTCCAGAGTCCACAACATGTTCATTCATTAGTTCCCTGATACAGAACACCTGAGGCTAACAGCTGATGATGTCCAATGTCTCAGTAAAGAGAGAAATGATGAAAGTGATCAAATGAACCAAAGAAAGCTACAGATTTTATTAAAAGCATTTAGAAACATTACAAACATGAAATATTGAATATCTGACTGTATTACATTCATTACATTACAGGATAATTCAAGATATAAAAGAGTTCATGATGAATGTTGATAATCAACAGATGACAGATGAATGATTTGTGTTTGAGTGAGTGTGATGGTGAACACACTGAACTTTGACTTCAGTCCACAGGAGAGACTCAGACCTGCAGAGGACTCAGAGACACTGAGGAACCAGAAGAACAGAACCCAAACCCAGGATAAAGAGGTTCAGTGAATGTGGTGCTGAAGGTGTGGAGGTGGATCAGGGTGTCAGAGGAGACTCTGTAGAAGGACAGAGTGCCAGCAGGACAGTCTACATACACTGCTACTCTACCAGAGGAGGAGGAGGAGGAGGAGGAGGAGGAGGAGGAGGAGGAGGAGGAGGAGGAGGAGGAGGTGATGGATGTTACTCTGTTATTGTGCCAGACAGAGTAACCACCATCAGAACACCTCAGACTCCAGGACTGATCATTCAATCCAAACACACAGTCTCTACGTCTCCTCTCCTCTGATTCCTCTGTAACTCACTGATATATAAACCCGTCCTCTCCACTCGACCTCCCAGTAACAGCGACCAGTCAGACCAGTTCTACACAGCAGCTGAGGACAGGAGATAAATCTGTCTGGATGATCAGGATATGACTGATCCTTCACATATGTCACCTTCCTGTTGTTGTCAGACAGTTTGAGGTTTCTGTTTACTGTGTTTGTGTCCAGTTCCAGTTCACAGACATCTGATGGAGAGAAGAAGACACAATACAGCTGCAGGTTAACATCTGGTGATTTATTAACAACTCTACTGACAATTACTGAAAGAAAACTGACATCTTATATTCAACTGTGAACGACGTTTAACAACCTTCAACTAGAAATTCAACAATCCAGTTCTAACAGCATGAACAGTTCCTCAACATGAGAGTCAACATGTCGACGGTGTTCTGCTGTTGGTTCTGGTGTGGACCCGAGGACGACAGCTGATGATCCGGTACTGAATAAAGTCTCACTAATAAAACTGGCTCATCATCTTCCACTGCAGCACAAAGCAGCTCTGAACCATCTGCTTTCTAAAACGCTGATTAGCTCCACCAAAGAGCTCACATTTAGCACAACGTTCACACCTTTGAACATCAAATCTCAAACTGTCGTCTGCTGCAGAAAGTTTCTCCACAGTCTGGATTTGATCGTCCAAAATGCTCCAAAAAGCTGAACTGAATTCATGAATATCAGAGGGCTGAAGGTCCACCATCTGGCTTCAAGGTGGTTTTCAGTGACCCGGGACCAGATTAAAACAAACTGTGTATCACCTGCAGCCGGCTGTAGAAACCATGTGTACGCTGGTCTGAAGTCAGTGTGATGTGCACATGTTCTGTTTATAGAAATACCAGTTCATGTGTGAAAAATAGAGTTTTTATAGTATTTGTGTGTCGTACATCTGATCCCAGGTCTCCCATTCAGGGAGGAACTGGAGGGGAAATCCACCTCAACTCACTTTATTATACTTTTCAACATATTATAATATAATATAATAACATAACAATCAGAAGGTCGGTGGTTCGATCCCCGGTCCTCTGCTCACATGTCAAAGTGTCCTTGAGCAAATGAAGCCCAGATGTCTCCTGAAGGCTGAACCATCGGTGTGTGAATGAGTATTTAGATCAGATCCTGATGGGCAGGTTGGCTCCTTGCCTTCCTCTGGCATCAGTGTATGAATGTGTGTGTGAATGGGTGAATGCTGACATGTAGTGTAAAGAGCTTTGAGTGGTCAGAAGACTAGAAAGGAGATACTGTATATAAATACAAGACCATTTACGAGCAGCATGTGAAGCAACACAGCTCTTCTCTAATGTCAGTGAACTTCAAAAGAAGAAGAAAAGTCAGCTTTCTGTCTCTTCTGGCTCGACTGTTAAAGGAACATGGTGTAACATTTAGGTGATCTATTATCAGAAATGTAATATAATATTAATAAGTATGCTTTCATTAGTGTATATCCACCTGTGGTGTTGTGTTTCCGTTAGCTTAGAATGAGTCCTTCATATCTACATAGGGAGCAGGTCCTCTTCACAGAGTCCTCCATGTTGCTCCTCCATGTTTCTACAGTAGCCCAGAACGGACAAACCAAACTGTGGCTCTAGAGACTCTTCTGGGTTTTACCCATTCACTGAATCAGTTTGTTGAAATCTGCAACCTCACCACTAGATGTCACAAAATCCAACACTCGGCTCCTCTAAAGAAGTTGTTGCAAAAACAAAATTCAACCTAAACAATTTTAGATTTATTAGAAAATACCTGAAAATACCTTTCCATACTTTGAGTACTTTATTCACCAAGTACTTTCATACTTTTACTTGAGTAGGTTTGTGAAATGGTCATATTTTAGTATTTTTTATGGGAGTAATTGTACTTTTACTTGAATAAATATTTCCAGTCCTCTACCCTCCGCTGGGTTTTACTTCTGTAATATGATGTGATTCTATGTTGTCATGTTTCAACTGACTGTGCTGATGTCTGCTTGATATTGTGTTGCATTAATTGTCTGCATGTTATCCTTCTTATTCACACTAACCATAGAGGCTAACCATAGTGGCTAACCGTAGAGGCTAACCATAGTGGCTAACCATAGTGGCTAACCATAGAGGCTAACCATAGAGGCTAACCATAGAGGCTAACCATAGTGGCTAACCATAGAGGCTAACCATAGTGGCTAACCATAGTGGCTAACCATAGAGGCTAACCATAGAGGCTAACCATAGTGGCTAACCATAGTGGCTAACCATAGAGGCTAACCATAGAGGCTAACCATAGAGGCTAACCATAGAGGCTAACCATAGAGGCTAACCATAGAGGCTAACCATAGAGGCTAACCATAGTGGCTAACCATAGAGGCTAACCATAGTGGCTAACCATAGAGGCTAACCATAGTGGCTAACCATAGAGGCTAACCATAGTGGCTAACCATAGTGGCTAACCATAGAGGCTAACCATAGCGGCTAACCATAGAGGCTAACCATAGTGGCTAACCATAGAGGCTAACCATAGTGGCTAACCATAGAGGCTAACCATAGTGGCTAACCATAGTGGCTAACCATAGCGGCTAACCATAGTTGCTAACCGCCAACGGCGCTTCTTTTACAAAATAATTCACCTTCAATTTAACAAATCCTGCTTTATTTTTAACAGATATTTAACTAACGTTAAATTTACATTTTCTAAAATGTCCTTGTGGAGCTCTGGTACTTGTTGAGCTGTTAGCGGCTGTACTAACAACCAGACAAAGCTAAATCTGTGGCTTCAACAACAGTGTGTTGAACATGCACCCAAAACAAAAAGGGATTGTTGTTGTGATCAACGGTCCAGTTTCCATCGCCGACCTACAGACGAGGAATCCAGAAGAATGTGGCTGAGAAACCTAAACTTGAAGAGACCACCATAAACCCTCGTTATGTGAGCTCAGTTCATTTAGTGGACTAAAAGCCAACGGAGGAAAACCTGTATCCTACTCTGTGGTTGGGCTATAAAGAGCAGCGGAGAAGAGACGTCGGGTCCTTTAAAGGACTGACAGCAGAGCCAGGAGAACATCAGGTATGATTTCATGTGTAGGGAGGACTCAGCATTGTAGTGTTGGTTTAATGAAGTCGCCGGAAGTTGCGCCAATAATTCACGCAAGGCATCATAGGTAGGAATAAGGTGGATATGATGATGCCTTACTCCTCTAAACTTTTTATCCTGTTCAGCTGTTCATGTTCTGTTTTCTCTGGTTCTAATTTTACATGTTGTTGAGTTTTAAAGACTAATATAACATCAGGCCGACGGACAGCAGTTGAAAACTAGCCTTTTGGCATGAAATAAATAAATCAAACTTAAAACACACTCACACTTCCTCAGACCAGGTCTCAACCACTGCTGTCCACCATGGTCCATCCTGCAGGAGGAAACACAGTCACAATCAACTTCATACAGCTTCACTCATATCCTCCATTAAACATGAACCAGAGTTCCTGAGTTAGGGACAAAGAAACAGTGTGAGAGCTGCTGTTGTCTTTCTGTTTGTCCATCTGTCCACACCTGAGAGAGTGCAGTCTGTTGTCTGTCCATACCTGAGAGAGTCCAGTCTGTTTTCTGTCCATACCTGAGAGAGTCCAGTCTGTTGTCTGTCTGTCCATACCTGAGAGTGTCAAGTCTGTTGTCTGTCCATACCTGAGAGTCCAGTCTGTTTTCTGTCCATACCTGAGAGAGTCCAGTCTGTTTTCTGTCCATACCTGAGAGAGTCCAGTCTGTTTTCTGTCCATACCTGAGAGAGTCCAGTCTGTTTTCTGTCCATACCTGAGAGAGTCCAGTCTGTTGCCTGTCCATACCTGAGAGTGTCCAGTCTCCAGTGTGGATTCTCCAGTCCAGCCGACAGCAGCTTCTCTCCTGAGTCTCCTGGATGATTGTAGCTCAGGTCCAGCTCTCTCAGATGGGAGGGGTTGGAGCTCAGAGCTGAGGCCAGAGAAGAACAGCCTTCCTCTGTGATCAGACAGCCTGACAGACTAAACACACACAAACACACACAGTGTAAACTAAGTTACAAACTTTAAATTTAAAAAGTTGTGGTCAGCTACATGATATAGAGGTAGCCGGGGGGTGGATAGTCTCCTGGTGGCCTCAGGATTGCATCTCTGTCTCTTGGGGATGATGATGTTCTGAAGGCTGAATTTATCTGTGACCTCCAGTGATCACTGGGGCACCTTCAAGTCTGAGGCCATCGCACGCTACCAGAAAATGGTTTAGTGGTCCATTTGGGTTGGGACTGAGTCACTGCCCCATGTGAAGAGTATTTTGGGGTCTTGGTGATGAGTAAGGATAAGATGGAGGGTGAGATCAATATCCTGATTGGTGTGACTTCAGCAGAAATGGAGCCATTGTACTGGACTGTTGTAATGAGCTTGAAGAAAACCTCTTAATTTATTAGTTGATATAAGATCCAACTCTCACCGATGACTTGTTTCGTTAGTGTTGGGGATTTATTCTCTTTAGACCACACACGTTAGACTATAGATTAATATAATTAAAGGACTGTAATTAAACTGGGCTTTATATATCCAAGTCAAGTTTCTGTGTCTATACTTGTGACGAGCTCCTGAGTCAGCAAACCCCTTCAGTACGATATTGCTGCCACATTTAATACATGATCATAAAAGAGACTAAAAAGCCTCAATATTTAAATTGCAAGGTTAATCAGGTCCAGCTCTCTCAGACTAGAGGACTGGGAGCTGAGAACTGAAGACAGAGCTTCACAGCTTCTATCTGACAATGTACAGCCTCTCAATAAAATGTCCATCCAATGATATATATGAAGAAAATAAGAGATCAGAGGGTCATCATTTTTCAAATAGTTGAACACCAACCTGAGAGTTTCCAGTTTACAGTGTGGACTCTTCAGTCCAGCAGACAACAGCTTGACTCCTGAATCCTGCAGGTCGTGGTTACTCAGGTCCAGCTCTATCAGACTAGAGGACTGGGAGCTGAGAACTGAGGACAGAGCTTCACAGCTTCTCTCTGAGAGGTTACAGCCACTCAGTCTGAAGAAGATTTTTAGTCAGTCAATTCACATATCAAATATAAAAAGTGAATAACAGCTTATTGGGTAAACTTTTACAAACAGCTGAATCCAGACCTGAGAGTTTCCAGTGTACAGAGGGGACTCGTCAGTTCAGGAGACAGCAGCATCACTCCTGAATCCTGCAGGTTGTTGTTACTCAGGTCCAGCTCTCTCAGACGAGAGGACTGGGAGCTGAGAACTGAGGACAGAGCTTCACAGCTTCTCTCTGAGAGGTAACAGCCATTCAACCTAAGAAGATTCAATAAAAAGTAAATAAGAGCTCAGAGGGTCATCATTGTCAAATAGTTGAACACCAACCTGAGAGTTTCCAGTGTACAGAGGGGACTCGTCAGTTCAGGAGACAGCAGCATCACTCCTGAATCCCACAGGTTGTTGTTACTCAGGTCCAGCTCTATCAGACTAGAGGACCGGGAGCTGAGAACTGAAGACAGAGCTTCACAGCTTCTCTCTGAGAGGTTACAGCCACTCAGTCTGAAGAAGAATCAGCAATACATAAGAAACAATTACAAACAGTGGTTGTTGTAATTTCTGAATAAAGAAAAACGTCATTTAATGTGGAAAGTTTTGTGTCCACGTACAGAGCTTTGTTGGAGGCTTTGACCACTGGCAGCAGCCTCAGAAGAGCCTCCTCTGAAGCAGAGTATTTCTTCAGGTCAAACACGTCCAGATCTTCTCCTGATGACAGTAAGATGAAGACCAGAGCTGACCACTGAGCAGGAGACAGTTCACCTGTGGAGAGACTTCCTGAACTCAGGGACTGTTGGATCTCCTCCACCAGAGAACAGTCATTCAGTTCATTCAGGCAGTGGAACAGATTGATGCTTTTCTCTGCAGAGGAATTCTCACTGATCTTCTTCTTGATGTACTGGACTGTTTTCTGATTGGTCTGTGAGCTACTTCCTGTCTGTGTCAGCAGACCTCGTAGAAGAGTCTGATTGGTCTGCAGTGAAAGACCCAGGAGGAAGCGGAGGAACAAGTCCAGGTGTCCGTTTGGACTCTGTAAGGCCTCGTCCACAGCACTCTGGTAGAAACGTGTGGATTTGCCTCCGAACACTTCAGACAACCAGGAGGTTGTTTGTCCTTCTGCCATCAGATTGACACCAGAGTTGAAGAAGGTCAGATGGACATGAAGAGCAGCCAGAAACTCCTGAACACTCAGATGGACGAAGCAGAACACCTTGTCCTGGTACAGTCCTCTCTCCTCTTTAAAGATCTGTGTGAACACTCCTGAGTACACTGAGGCTGCTCTGATATCGATGCCACACTCTGTCAGGTCGGATTCATAGAAGATCAGGTTGCCTTTCTGCAGCTGATTAAAAGCCAGTTTTCCCAGAGACTCGATCATCTTCCTGCTCTCTGGACTCCAGTGTGGATCTGTCTCAGCTCCTCCATCATACTTGACGTTCTTCACTTTGGACTGAACCACCAGGAAGTGGATGTACATCTCAGTCAGGGTCTTGGGCAGCTCTCCTCCTCTCTGGTCTTCAACACCTCCTCCAGAACTGTAGCAGTGATCCAGCAGAAGACCGGGATGTGGCACATGATGTGGAGGCTTCGTGATGTCTTGATGTGGGAGATGATGCTGCCGGTCTGCTCCTCATCTCTGAACCTCTTCCTGAAGTACTCCTCCTTCTGTGGGTCGGTGAACCCTCTGACCTCTGTCACCATGTCAACACACTCAGGAGGGATCTGATTGGCTGCTGCAGGTCGTGTGGTTATCCAGAGGCGAGCAGAGGGAAGCAGTTTCCCCCTGATGAGGTTTGTCAGCAGCACATCCACTGAGGTGGACTCTGTAACATCAGTAAGAATCTCCTTGTTGTGGAAGTCCAGAGGAAGTCGACACTCATCCAGACCGTCAAAGATGAACACAACCTGGAACTCTTCAAACCTGCAGATTCCTGCTTCTTTGGTTTCAGTAAAGAAGTGATGAACAAGTTCCACCAAGCTGTACTTCTTCTCCTTCAGCACATTCAGCTCTCTGAAAGTGAATGGAAATATGAACTGGATGTCCTGGTTGGCTTTGTCTTCAGCCCAGTCCAGAGTGAACTTCTGTGTTAAGACTGTTTTCCCGATGCCAGCCACTCCCTTTGTCATCACTGTTCTGATTGGTTCATCTCTTCCAGGTGAGGCTTTAAAGATGTCTTCTTGTCTGATTGTTGTTTCTGGTCTGTCTGGTTTCCTGGATGCAGTTTCAATCTGTCTGACCTCATGTTCATCATTGACCTCTGCAGTCCCTCCCTCTGTGATGTAGAGCTCTGTGTAGATCTGATTCAGAAGGGTTGGGTTTCCTGCTTTAGCGATCCCCTCAAACACACACTGGAACTTCTCCTTCAGGTTAGACTTGAGTTTACGTTGGCACGCTGCAGCACCAGTTCCTGAACAAACAAACAAGAAATTAAATCAGTCAGTGGATCCTACAGAAGATCAGAGAATCTAAACATTTAGTTTTTCCTCCTCAATCAGTTTTATTCAGCTCATCAGTGGAGGACAAACAGCCTCTGATCTGATGCAGATGTGTGCAGCATATTAACAGCAGAGTTTTAAATGTAAACTTCTCCCATGTTGTCTCCATTTCCTCTTTCCATCATGTTAAATCTGTTAAAATCCTCTTACTGCTCTGCAGACAGTCAGCCAGCTCCTCCTGCTTCATCCTCCTCAGGAAGTTCAGTGTGATCTTCAGAAAAGCCTCTCTGCCTGCTCCTCCTCTGCTCCTCCTCCTCACCGTCCAACACCTCCTCATCCTCCCTCTGACTCTCTAAGCATTCTGGGTAATCTGGACTCAGAACCTTCTGGATCTTCTTCAGCTCGTTTTTCACAAAAGTGACGATGTTGTCCTCCAGCAGCTGGAACAGAACGATAACTGAACATTTAATTTAAAGAACACAACATGTGATTCATCTGTCAGTCTGAAGGCCTGCTGGTCTGAACAGAGCAGCATGGAGACTGTTAGGACCTGAATGGTAGTTTAGCATTTAATGTGTGGTTGATGTAGTTAATAGTGAAATGTTTGTCTGTACATGTACACACCATAAATATGGAGTCCAGGTCTGTTTGATGCTGCTGGGCAGACTGACCACCGAGGCCCTCTGAGCTCTCCTGACCAACTCTGTGGAAAAAAACATCAAGTTTAAGAACATTTAATGATTTAAATCTGCAGCTAACTAAAGGTGTTCTGAGATGACGGCAGAATGACAGGGCAGCTGTGGCTCAGGAGGTAGAGAGGGGGGGTATAAAAGCACCAACATTACTAAGGCCTGAAAGCGTCCTACTGGGGGGTCCCACAAGAGAAAGAGGACCTAATGTCAGGAGATGTTAGAGCTGTGTCAGAGGCAAGGATGGAAAACTTGCTGTGTAACTGTGGATGTTGGATGTAGAGACTTGGCTGGTCATCATCGAGCCATCAGCATCACATCAGAGGCTGCTGAACGATCCAGATGGTGATGGATCAGAGGGAGTGATCTATGGTGTCTGATCAAGGTGGGCTGGGTCACCTGGGAGAGGGTGTCCAATGTTGAAAGATCACATCACTGCTGATGTGATGAAGTGTACCGTTGGGTATATCTCAAAACCACCAAGCCTGGTATAGTTAGTGATGCCTTGGAACAGACTTGGAGATGACCAAGAACAGGTTGGTGATGACTGGAGAGACAGCTGGCAGTTCAGGAAGATGCCACCAGGGGCAGGAAGGCTTATCAGCCCAACCTGCTTATTCAGTGAGGAAGAATTCAAGCTAGCTGCAGACGGACCTAACAGATAGTCCCAGAGGTCTCTGAGACGGGGGAGGATGACCACCTCAGCAAGATGGACCACAGGACAATGATCTGGACAAACAAATTAATGGCAACAAGTGTGACATGCATTTGCAGTAAGGCCTGCAGCTGTGGCTCAGGACGTAGAGCGGCTCGTACACTAATTGCATGCATAAAGGTCCATACCTCACAACCTGCGCTGAACCCACATTATGTTACTGGAAAGATACAGAGTCACTTCTGAGACAATGTCACTGCGAGCAACAGATGCAGCTCATTTAGAGTGTGCGTTGAATGCAATGATGTTATGGAAATGTATAACCCGGAGTTCTGGCCCAAAGGCTGTGTTGTGCGGCGATACTATGAGCCACGCAAGGCAGGAGTTACAGGGTCTGGCGCTAGCACAGCGATTTCTACACTTGGTGCAAATATGCCGACTGGTGCTACGGCTGCACTGACCACTTAAACTCTGATGCGTGTTTATCTTACAACTGTTGAGGGCTGCGCGTTGGCAACAGCGCAGGAGACAGGGCACGTCATATAGTTGTTGACAACTTATTGCAAAACAAAACTGTGACATTCTATGTTTACAAGAAACTTTTTTACCGAAACAGGATCTGGCAAAATTGAACTCTTTTAGTGACAATTCCCACGGGGCTGGTGAATCCACAACTGATCTTACGATGGGAATAGTGAGAGGAAGGATAGCAGGAGGTGTGGCAATCCTATGGCACAAAAAGTTGGACTCAGTGATAAGTGTCATCAGGTCTGAAGCTGACTGGTGTATCGCTGTACAGTTAAAGATCAATAACAAAGAGTGCATTATCCTTAATGTATATACACCCTATGAGTGTCAACAGAATGAGGATGTATATTTGAATAGACTTGCTTTTATAAGTTCTTTTATTCATGATAATCATTCCACAAGTGTTTATGTTGTTTGTGATATGAATGCTGACATTTCAGATAAGTGTTCATTGTTTGCTAAACACATGTTGCAGTTTTATGATGATAACAATCTTATATTATCCAGTCAACTGCTCTTACCTGCAGATAACTATTCGTACATAAGTGAAGCCTGGTACTCAACATCATGGCTTGAACATTGCATTTGCACTGCCTGATGCCCATGCTACTCTGCGATCAATGGAGATACTATATGAGACTGCCATGTCTGATCATGTACCATTTATTATCTTGATATTCTTGTCTTGATATTGATCATCTTCCTGAGATGACTCATGAGGTCAATAGTGCCTGTAAGGCTAAGTTAGATTGGGCTAAGCTCACTAATGAGGATGTGTTGTCATACTATCAGAGAACTGATGACCTCTTGAGTGATGTACATCTACCCAAAGGTGCAGTTATGTGTTCTGATGTAAACTGTAAGGATGTTTCTCATCATAAAGCCCTCTGTGCTATGTATGATGGTATTGTGGGAGCTGTGTATGAGGCTAGCAGATCATACTTTACTTACTCTAATAAGGCACACAACATCAAGCCAGGTTGGAATAAGCATGTGGCTGCACATCACGCAGAAGCTAAGGAGGCTTTGAAGGCTTGGGTTCTGGCAGGTAGACCCAGGCAGGGGCCGGTCCTGGACTGCATAAAGCTCACTAATGCTAGGTACAAATATGCGGTTTGTTATGTTTCCAAACACGAACAAGTTATGAGAGCGGACTCTATGGCTGAAAAGCTACTTTGTAACAATCTCACTGACTTGTGGAAGGAGGTGAGAGCTCTGAACAGGGGCAATACATCGCTACCATGCACTATAGAGGGAGTTTCTGGAGCCGATAACATAGCTGAGTTGTGGAGGAGGCATTACTCTGCTTTATTTAATTGTGTTAAAAGTGACCCTTACAAAGTGGGTAATATTGCTAACAGTGACACATTGGGAATCACAACCAATGCAGCCCAAAGGTTGCAGCTCTTCTTGCCATTTGTTTTACGGGGTTTATGACTCATGGACTGTTGCCAGACTCCATGTTGTCTGTTTCTCTTGTGCCTGTCATCAAGGACAAAGCTGGCAAGGTTTGGAGCCTGGATAATTATAGGCCAATTGCACTAGCCAGTGTGGTATCTAAAGTCCTCGAGGGGATTTTATTAGATTGTTTATGTAAATATCTTGGTACTACAGACAACCAGTTTGGCTTCAAGGCTAAGCATGGCACTGATTTGTGTATATATGCCTTGAAAGAAGTAGCCGAAAGCTATAGAAGGCAAAACTCCTCTGTGTAATCGGTTTTATTGATGCATCTAAGGCTTTTGACCGAGTAAATCACCAAAAGTTGTTTCTGAAATTGAGTCAAAGGGGCTTGCCTGACAGCATTATAAGAATCTTGGCATATTGGTATGCGAACCAGAATATGCAGGTCAAATGGGGCAATAGAGTCTCCGATCCCTTTGGTGTTGGTAATGGAGTAAGACAAGGGGGGGTTACTTTCACCAGCCCTCTTTAATGTGTACATGAGTGAGTTATCTGACCAACTAAGAGGCTGTTAAACAGGCTGTATGATTGGTAACATCCTGGAAAACCATTTTATGTATGCTGACGATCTGGCTATTGTCTCTCCTAGCAGTGCTGTGTTCCAACAGCTGCTGAATATATGCTCCGAGTATGGGGTCAAATATGATGTGCAATACAATGCAAAAAAGAGTGTTGTTATGATCTGTAGAACAAAAGAAGATAGGGACCTCAACTTTCCAGCTTTTTATCTATCAGGACAACTGCTATGTGTTTGTAATAAAACAAAATATCTGGGGCACTTTATTACAGATCAAATGTCTGATGATGACGACATGTACAGGCAGTGCCGTATATTATATGCTCAAGCTAACATGTTGGCAAGACAATTCTACATGTGTTCAGACCATGTCAAGATAGGTCTCTTTAGAACATATTGCACTCCCTCTATTCTGCCCCCCTGTGAGCCAAGTTTAAAAAGGCGAGCATACATAAGCTTCAGGTTGCCTACAATGACTGCATGAGGATATTACTTAAAAAACCCAGGTGGTGTAGTGCAAGCGAGCTGTTCTGTAATGCAGGTGTCAACACTTTCCAGGCTCTGTTGAGAAACCTGATGTATAAATTTATATGTCGGGTAAATGATTCTTAGAATGCGATTATCATGCTACTGTCAAATCCTTGTTTTAGTGTTATACGATACCAGTCACCCCTGTGGAAACACTGGTATAACTGTCGTTTATAAAAAGTGGCAGTTCCTATTTTAATGTATGTATTGTTGTTTGTGTTGTATATGTTTTTAATGGACTTTGAGTCTGTCAATAAAGATGAATTGAAAATTGAATTGAATGTCTTCACACTGGCATCACTTCAAGAAGGAGATAACAACTGGTTGCACCATCGCAGCCGTCCTTCTGTCCTTGTGACAAAGTTGGTCAAGGCAGCTGAGACAGCAGATGGATCTAACAGGGTTTGAAAAAACAACTTGTTATTCAGGCAGGAATGAATCCATGTCCCTGGTACTGCATAATGGCAGAGCTGAGGTTAAATTCTGCTTCTGTCTGGATCAATGGCGTAACCATGGGTGTGCCAGAGTGAACCTGTGCCATCCAGAGAGGCAGCTGGAACACCCAAAACTCAGATGCAGAATGAATATTTAGTTATAGCCTTACTAAAACGAGTTACTATTACTAAACAACCCACCACTATCCATCTGCAGCCGTTCTTTATTTCTACTAGTGGAAGTTGGCAACCCTACACACACATTTAGCAGGAAAAAAAGTCATGAGCAGTCGATGCGTGCGACCGAGACCAGGAGAGGCTGCACAAGAAGCTGCCAAGGCCGGTAGAAAACGGAGCAGCAGCTGGCAGCATCATCTCTTGCTGCATTCACTTGCACTCGGACATCAGATTTTCGCTCTGTTGAATTTCCAACCAGCCACAACTTTTCATATATAGGCTATATACTGAGGTGGCAGCTGGGGTGACTGTATTAGTGCTTAAACTGCCAAAACAAAATCAGTTTGCACCTTCTGGAAACTCACGTAAAGGGCCTCTCCATCTCAAAGTTCTGGGCTGAATTTCAGTCCAAGTCCACCTCTGGAACATGTGGCATATGCAGTTTTTCTGATGCACACCCACAGCTGTTTCTCTGGCTACGCTAGTGCTCTGGATGGCAGCCTCAACCCCATCTATCTCTGAGAAGCTAGTCATGAGCATTGGACAGATATTTGATTGCAGTCTTTGGGATATATCTGCTGTCCAGTCTACTATCAAGGAACTCAAGGCCCAGTTCACTAGTGTAAAGCCTGAATATACCAATGATGGGACCCAACATTCAACATTCTTACCTTCCATCAGCAACTTGTCCACCCTTAAAGAAGATAGGGTGTTCCATAGACCGGTCACTCTTCATGGACACACAGCTGGGTTCAGGTCCAGATTCAGGAGAGTCTGGTCTCTGCTGCTGGATCCTGATACAAACAAACAACTAACTAATGAAAAAATGGAAAAAATACTTTTGACCAGATTCTGTTCAGATATCAAAACTAATATAATATAAAACTTCTGGTTTCAGTTATTTTAACTTTGTATCAAATGTTCATCGTTGAAGACAAACGGATTCAACAGAGAGTCGACACCAGATTCAGATTTGATGAAATCAGATCAGATCCAGAGTTCGACAGTAACCAGGACCTGATGGTCCGTGGCCACAAAAACTCACTCTGTGGCCACCAAGTTGTACTCGGTCTCTCTTGAGAATGAGACTTTGTGTCTCAGTGAGATCAGTGTTACCGTGTGGTAACTGAATGTGAAGCGAGCGTCAGCCACAAAATCTGTTTGATTACATTGTTTTCAAATGGAATGAACTAACTTGGTGCGAGAGATGCAGCACGGTGCGTCGTTTTGAGCTGAACTTTTGTCAGACGCCTGTTTCTATTTATTCCTGCAGCTTGCTTTGAAAGCACCACAATAGGCCGTTTTCACAGCAGCCATCTTAACATGTAATTGCAGGGTTAACACAGGTGTAACTGATCAAATTAAAAGAGATTCAACACAAGATTCAGATCTGATCAAATCAAATCCCGAGTCTCAGGAATAACATACTGAGACACACCGGATCATTTTATTTTAAATGTTAAGATAATTCAAGAGTTAAAAGCATTTATTATTTCTGTACATTTATTAACTGTTACTCAGTTTAAACATTAAAGTGGTATTAAATGTGATGAAGAGCATGTAATGACTTGTTTAGGACCAGTGCCTGAACTGGACCAAAAAAGGTCCCAGTACCTTAATTCAGCAGTTCCATGACATGATCATCACATGTATCTTGATATATTTATATTTATACGTATATCTTGGTAATATATCCCACTTCAAATGTATTTTTCTATACATTTCATTCATTCCATTAGGCCTACATATGACATACATGTTCACTGTTCACAAATTGTACACACATATAATAGGCTGTTGAATATATGCTACAATAAAACCAGCTTAAAACATGACATCTGTTGGCCTACATATTAAATTGGATCATGACAAGGTGAACAACGATCAACTCGTTAGTTCACAGAATTCATAGAATAAACATTTTAGTTATTGAACATTAACTCGTGTGTT
This sequence comes from Sebastolobus alascanus, assembly GCA_916701645.2. Lineage (NCBI taxonomy): Eukaryota > Metazoa > Chordata > Actinopteri > Perciformes > Sebastidae > Sebastolobus > Sebastolobus alascanus. The sequence continues at coordinate 11,225 of CAKAOJ020001551.1, read as the reverse complement.
TGAACATGAATGTGATTAAATAATGAGGAGAGATGTTTGATAAATGACTCGGTGGTGATGAAACTTCATGGCTCTCCCCTGTATGTCAGTACATCATAAATTTCCCTAAACCTCAACACAATATGACATATATGGCATTATAAGTGAGCAATACAATATATACAAACACTTCTTATTCAACAGATCCTTTGTTTTGTAAAGAATAGCGATGGATTTGGATAATTTCTGTTTGATGTGTTCTATGTTTGATGTGTTCTATATGTGGCTTCCAACAAAGTTTCTGATCTATAATCACTCCCAGGAATTTTGTTTGATACACACATTCAATTTCAAATCCATTTAAATTCAATTTTATTTCACAATTAACCCTGCCACCACCAAATACCATAAATGTTGTTTTATTTTCATTTAGGGATAATTTATTAATATCAAACCATTTATTTTTAGCACTATCAATTCTCTTTCTACTGTTTTCAATTATTCTTTTATATCATTCCCTGAACAAAATACATTTGTATCATCCGCAAACGTAACAAACTTCAACATATTGGATACTTTAAAAATATAATTTAAATAAAGTATAAATAACTTAGGTTCCAGTCCTGAACCTTGTGGAACACCACAGGTTACACTTCTAAACTGTGATTCAGTATTATTACTTTTTACATACTGAAAGCTATTGCTTAAATAACTGCCCAACCAATTTTATGTGACACCTCTTAAACCATAACGTTCCAGTTTCTGCAACAGTAAGGATTGATCAACTGTATCAAATGCTTTATGTAAATCAATAAATACAACCACAGTGTGTTGTTTCTGATCTCTTGTTGTTGCTATATTTTCTACAAAATGCATCACGGCTACAGATGTTGATCCATTATTCCTAAACCCATATTGATGATCACTAAATAACTCATATTTCTTAATGAAGTCATCAAGTCTATTCACAAATAGCTTTTCAAATATTTCAGTAAACTGAGGTAGCAAAGACACAGGTCTATAATTTGATACAATATGTTTGTCACCATTTTTATAGATTGGAACCACCTTAGCCATTTTCATTTTATTGGGAAAAACACTGTTCGTTAGAAAGGATTTATTGCATATATAGGTAAATTGCATAAAATTAATTCTTACCTTCCATCAGCAGCTTTAAAGGTGATAGGTTCATCCATAGAGCGGTCACTCTTCATGGACACACAGCTGGGTTCAGGTCCAGATTCAGGAGAGTCTGGTCTCTGCTGCTGGATCCTGATACAAACAAACAACTAACTAATGAAAAAATACTTTTGACCAGATTCTGTTCAGATATCAAAACTAATATAATATAAAACTTCTGGTTTCAGTTATTTTAACTTTGTATCAAATGTTCATCGTTGAAGACAAACGGATTCAACAGAGAGTCGACACCAGATTCAGATTTGATGAAATCAGATCAGATCCAGAGTTCGACAGTAACCAGGACCTGATGGTCCGTGGCCACAAAAACTCACTCTGTGGCCACCAAGTTGTACTCGGTCTCTCTTGAGAATGAGACTTTGTGTCTCAGTGAGATCAGTGTTACCGTGTGGTAACTGAATGTGAAGCGAGCGTCAGCCACAAAATCTGTTTGATTACATTGTTTTCAAATGGAATGAACTAACGGTGCGAGAGATGCAGCGCGGTGCGCCGTTTTGAGCTGAACTTTTGTCAGACGCCTGTTTCTATTTATTCCTGCAGCTTGCTTTGAAAGCACCACAATAGGCCGTTTTCACAGCAGCCATCTTAACATGTAATTGCAGGGTTAACACAGGTGTAACTGATCAAATTAAAAGAGATTCAACACAAGATTCAGATTTAATCAAATCAAATCCCGAGTCTCAGGAATAACATACTGAGACACACCGGATCATTTCATTTTAAATGTTAAGATAATTCAAGAGTTAAAAGCATTTATTATTTCTGTACATTTATTAACTGTTACTCAGTTTAATCATTAAAATGGTATTAAATGTGATGAAGAGCATGTAATGACTTGTTTAGGACCAGTGCCTGAACTGGACCAAAAAAGGTCCCAGTACCTTAATTCAGCAGTTCCATGACATGATCATCACATGTATCTTGATATATTTATATTTATATGTATATTTTGGTAATATATCCCACTTCAAATGTATTTTTCTATACATTTCATTCATTCCATTAGGACTACATATGACATACATGTCCACTGTTTGTAAATGTATATCTGGTTAATAAAATCTTTTTTATGTCGATATTGATACAAAACAAATTGTACACACACATAATAGGCTGTTGAATATATGCTACAATAAAACCAGCTTAAAACATGACATCTGTTGGCCTACATATTAAATTGGATCATGACAAGGTGAACAACGATCAACTCGTTAGTTCACAGAATTCATAGAATAAACATTTTAGTTATTGAACATTAACTTGTGTGTTTGAACATGAATGTGATTAAATAATGAGGAGAGATGTTTGATAAATGACTCGGTGGTGATGAAACTTCATGGCTCTCCCCTGTATGTCAGTACATCAGCTGTTATTAATAATAAACATATCAGCATCTGGCTGGTGGTTCTGGTTCTGGTATCACTGGGCATCAGATCAAAACCACATTCTGTAGCATCGCCCACCTCGACTATGAAGCTCTGAGAGAGTCAGATAATAACAAAGTTCAGTTTTAAATTATTACCTTCCATCAGCAGCTTGTCCAACTTTAAAGCTGATAGGAAGATGTTTAGACCGGTCACTCTTCATGGACACACAGCTGGTCGGTCCAGGTCCAGGTCCAGGTCCAGGTCCAGGTCCAGGTCCAGGTCCAGGTCAGATCTGGTCCAGGAGAGTCTGGTTTCTGCTGCTGCATCCTGACACAACCAGAGACAGTGATGAGTAACGTTCTCCTGTTGATCAAAACTTAATCTGATGAAAGAAACCGTCTCCTCTCAGTTGATTAGTTGACTAATCAGTTGTTGACTCTTTGTTCACTAATAAAGTTAGTATTTAACATTATAACTGTTCAGTAGTTAGTAGTTAATATTATAACTATTCAGTAGTAAGTAGTTAATATTATAACCATTCAGCAGTTAGTAGTTAATATTATAACCATTCAGTAGTTAGTAGTTAATATTATAACCATTCAGTAGTTAGTAGTTAATATTATAACCAGTCAGTAGTTAGTAGTTAATATTATAACCATTCAGTAGTTAGTAGTTAATATTATAACCATTCAGTAGTTAGTAGTTAATATTATAACCATTCAGTAGTTAGTTGTTAATATTATAACCATTCAGTAGTTAGTAGTTAATATTATAACCATTCAGTAGTTAGTAGTTAATATTATAACCATTCAGTAGTTAGTAGTTAATATTATAACCATTCAGTAGTTAGTAGTTAATATTATAACCATTCAGTAGTTAGTAGTTAATATTATAACCATTCAGTAGTTAGTAGTTAATATTATAACCAGTCAGTAGTTAGTAGTTAATATTATAACCATTCAGTTGTTAGCAGTTAATATTATAACCATTCAGTAGTTAGTAGTTAATATTATAACCATTCAGTAGTTAGTAGTTAATATTATAACCATTCAGTAGTTAGTAGTTAATATTATAACCATTCAGTAGTTAGTAGTTAATATTATAACCAGTCAGTAGTTAGTAGTTAATATTATAACCAGTCAGTAGTTAGTAGTTAATATTATAACCATTCAGTTGTTAGTAGTTAATATTATAACCATTCAGTAGTTAGTAGTTAATATTATAACCATTCAGTAGTTAGTAGTTAATATTATAACCATTCAGTAGTTAGTAGTTAATATTATAACCATTCAGTAGTTAGTAGTTAATATTATAACCAGTCAGTAGTTAGTAGTTAATATTATAACCATTCAGTAGTTAGTAGTTAATATTATAATCATTCAGTAGTTAGTAGTTAATATTATAACCATTCAGTAGTTAGTAGTTAATATTATAACCATTCAGTAGTTAGTAGTTGATATTATAACCATTCAGTAGTTAGTAGTTAATATTATAACCATTCAGTAGTTAGTAGTTAATATTATAACCATTCAGTAGTTAGTAGTTAATATTATAACCATTCAGTAGGTAGTAGTTAATATTATAACCATTCAGTAGTTAGTAGTTAATATTATAACCATTCAGTAGTTAGTAGTTAATATTATAACCATTCAGTAGTTAGTAGTTAATATTATAACCATTCAGTAGTTAGTAGTTAATATTATAACCAGTCAGTAGTTAGTAGTTAATATTATAACCAGTCAGTAGTTAGTAGTTAATATTATAACCATTCAGTAGTTAGTAGTTAATATTATAACCATTCAGTAGTTAGTAGTTAATATTATAACCATTCAGTAGTTAGTAGTTAATATTATAACCATTCAGTAGTTAGTAGTTAATATTATAACCATTCAGTAGTTAGTAGTTAATATTATAACCATTCAGTAGTTAGTAGTTAATATTATAACCATTCAGTAGTTAGTAGTTAATATTATAACCAGTCAGTAGTTAGTAGTTAATATTATAACCATTCAGTAGTTAGTAGTTAATATTATAACCAGTCAGTAGTTAGTAGTTAATATTATAACCATTCAGTAGTTAGTAGTTAATATTATAACCATTCAGTAGTTAGTAGTTAATATTATAACCAGTCAGTAGTTAGTAGTTAATATTATAACCATTCAGTAGTTAGTAGTTAATATTATAACCATTCAGTAGTTAGTAGTTAATATTATAACCATTCAGTAGTTAGTAGTTAATATTATAACCATATCTATAGAGTAGTTGAGTGTCTGACAGTGAGTGTGAATAATGATGGAGGACAGTTAGAGATGGTCATCTCACCTCTGATCTTTGCTCTGAGTGGTTTTAGAGGGGGGGGGCTCCCTCCTCACACTGATCCATAGCAGAGTCCACTCCTGCTGGGAGAGATGAACTCTGTCACTACAACAACAACACTGATAATGTTCCTGAAGAACACGGAAGACATTCATTTCTTTAACACGTTAACACAACTTGTGATTTTTAGGTTGTAGCGGGTTCAGTTTTAAAGCTGGAGTGAAAATACTGGTTTCATATGAAACTAGTAAACCTGATGAATCCATCGGTACCAACCAGGTCAGACTAGCTCATCGTGAAGGAACGCTCCAAACTCGTGATAAATCTTGGCGAAGAAGAAAAACACTGACACACTGACAGCTGTTGTTGCCTGTTGGGCTGCAGTTTGCCATGTTATGATCTGAGCATATTGTTTTATGCTAAATACAGTACCTGTGAGGGTTTCTGGACAATATCTGTCATTGTTTTGTGTTGTTAACTGATTTACAATAATAAATATATACATACATTTACATAAAGCAGCATATTTGTCCACTCCCATGTTGATAAGATTATTAAATACTTGACAAATCTCCCTTTTAGGAACATTTAGAACAGATAAAAACTGTGTGATTAATTTGGGATTAATCTTGATTAAATATTGTAATCGATTGAGAGCCCTAATATATATATTTATAAACACATTTGTTTCATCACCTTGTTTTACCACTTTACTCTTTCATTATTATTGTTCTGTTTTAACAGTTATCTTATTGTTTTACCTCATTTATCTGCTTTTACTCTCTGAAACACTTTATAACATCTGTTTTGAAAAGTGCTACATAAATAAATGTATTATAATTATTATTATTATTATAATTATTATTATTATAATTATTATATAAAACATTTCAAAACAGTGAAAAGCAGTTTACACCTGAATTCATCAGTAATAATAATCTCTTCATATCATGTATTATAGTACAACAGTCACAGTTACTGCTGATCCGTTAAAGGTTCTGTAGATCAAATTCAGAGCCACTAGATGTTGCACTAGAGCACCAGCATCTCAGACCAGACCCCCCCCCCCCCCTTCACATGTCTTCTTCCTCCTTCATCCTCTCCTCAGGACGCCATTACTACACTAATATCTTTACACAGCAAATAGTTGTTGTCAAAATCTCCCTTTAAGTACATTTAGCTGATAATACTTGTGTACTTTTACCTGAGTGACGTTTTCAGAGCAGAGCTTTAACTCTCACTAACAAAGTACTTTTACAGTGTTGTATTTGTACTTTTACTGCAGTAAAGAATGAACATTAGACTGCTTTACATCCTGTCATGAGTTTGAAACATGAATAATCAGTGAGTGTCAGTCATGTTTAATGTGTCACTTCTTGTCTTCACACTAACAGATAACCTTCAGTCCTGTCACACTGTTTGTCATTTCATTTCTTATATATTGAGCTCCATAATGGTTAGCATGGTTAGCATGGTTAGCTACTGTAGTTAGAGCAGCTGGTGATCCTGAACACGGTGGCTAACAGCTAACTGTTAGCACAGAGCTAAACTCTTCAACACAAACAGCTTTTTACACTTTGATGAAACTGACATGAGATCAGCTGAGAGTCATTCAGCACTGAAAAGTGTCACTTACCAAAAGATTAACACGGAGGAAACATCTGCGTCACAACGGGACAAAGTGAAAGTTAATAATGTTTCCACAAGAAGTCACCAGGGCCTCTTCCAGGGCTTGTATGCTGTTTGGTGCTGTGTTGTGTCTTTCAGTGTTCCTGGTCCCTGGTTGATTGGAACTCGAGGTGAGGTGAGGTGACAATGAGGATATTAGAGACAGCCGGTCACTTTTTCCCCTGCCTTTATGAGCCGCCCCACCTGATAGTCTGTGGACTTCAAACCCCTGGCACCATAGGTGCTATGTCAGCTTTGGCTTTGTTGTAGATTTCCTTTAACATTCCTTCAGTTATCCTGGCAGCATGTTTTCTGTCAGTTTAACTTGTTACCATTCATATGTTTTGTTACAATAATTCAACTTTTGTTAAATAAATATCTTTTTGTAGTTACTCCCTCGTGTGTTGCTTCCTTATTTGTTATGGTCCCAGAGCCAGGCCATAACAGATTGGGGGCTCGTCCAATTTGAACTAAACTGTAAGTAGTAGTTTCAGTAGTTGTTAATCGACGGGGTTTGTTGATAAAACCATAGATAGTCGATTTCTTGTCTTGTAACGTGGAGCGCTTTGTTGTAAATTCGCGCCTTTCCTACATGCTGGCAGAGTGAAGTAGTGGTAGTGGGTTCCTCGTGTGGTGACGTCAGGTCAGGGGGTTCCCTTTTTTGCGCTCGTTGTGGAAGCTCGTGAGGGAGTTAGGGAAGTGTTTAATCGTGTTTTCCCCGTTTTTGTCTGATGTTAATGGGTAAGGGAATCATGTTTTGCTTGAACTTTGCCAGGCTAGTGGGTTTTGGTGCGTAAATACACGCCGTCAGTAGCCCTTGAAGACTATGGTTGAGTTCATGTAGATGTGGTTAGGCAGGCTCAACTTACGAGGTTGCTCTTGTGCCTTGTTTGCGCAGATGTAGGTCAAAGCTGTACATTCTTTTTGTTTACCGGGGACTTGTTGTTGTTTGTGCGTCGGTCGGCTGTGTGTCATGGCGGGTGTGGATGATTTCATTGAGGCTCCGTCTGAGGCATTTCTTGACCAGTGCACAAAAGATCAGTTAATGAAGATAGCCGATCGCTATAACATAGATGTGGGTGATAAAGGATTAAAGGAAAATGTTCAGGCTATTATTCGAGCAAATTTGTTTGATACGGAAGTGTTAAAACCTCCTAATCTGGCTGGGGTTTCTGTTGTTAAGGAGTCGCGCACTGATTTTACCTTAAGCTTTGAACAACAGAAGGAAATGTTGATGTTAAGAATGCAGTTGGAGAAATAAAGGGATCTGGAGTTAGAACGGTTACGGCAGCAAGCTGATTTGGAGAAATCTGTAGCGTTGGAACGGATGAGACAGCAAACAGAAAAAGCTAAATTAGGTTTGGAAAGCGAGCGGCTGCAGTTAATCAAGGAAGGTAAATTGTGTGACGTGTCGCAGAGAGGAGAGTCGGCTTCAGGTAATAGTTCTCATGATATTTTGAGTAGCTTGCGCTTGGTGCCCAATTTTCATGAGAAAGATGTTGAGACGTTTTTCACATTGTTTGAACGTGTTGCAGACGCGAGGGCCTGGGTCGATTCAGACCGCACAGTTTTACTGCAGTGTGTGTTGACGGGGCGCGCTCAGGAGGCGTTTTCCTCGATGTCCGCCAGCGATAGTAGTGATTACGGTAAGGTTAAAGCTGATGTACTGAAGGTGTATGAACTGGTCCCCGAGGCTTACCAACAGCGGTTTAGAAATTGGATAAAGGGTGATAAAACACATCTTGAGTTCACTCGTGACTTGGTGACTCAGTTTAGTCGCTGGTATTCTGCGTCAGATGTGAAAGATTTTGATGATCTCTGTAACTTGACGTTACTTGAACAGTTTAAAAACTCAGTCCCAGAGCGGATTTCAATGTACATCAGTGAACAGAAAGTGACGACTGTAGAGGACGCCGCTGCATTGGCAGATGATTATGTTTTGACCCACAGAAGTGGCGGCAGAGATCCGCGTGTTTATGGCTTTCCAGCTGGTAGAGAAAATGTTCCTCCGTATTCCTCTGGACGTTCCGGTGGGAGTTTTCACTCGGAGCAGAGAGTAGATCGTGGTGTCCGTGAGTCTGAAGAAATGTGTCATTTCTGTAATAAAAAGGGTCACTGGAAAAGAGACTGTGCTATGTTCAAGTCGCGGAACAGACACAACGAGGTGCACGTTAATCCAGCTGCTTTAGCTGCGCCAGTTTCCAGGTTGGTTGTTTCCGACCAGCCGTGTGAGCCGCCTGTCATGTCAAAGCCTGATATCAGTTCATATTTACCTTTTATCAGAAAAGGACACGTGTCTCTGGTTGGTACTGACAGGAAGGTGCCGGTGACCATACTGCGTGACACAGGATCGTGTGACTCATTCATCCTGTCTTCTGTTCTTCTTCTGCTCCATTCAGAGTTGTTTGACGGTGAAGTTCGAATGGGGGTGCGCCCTGCGCTGCCTGTTGATGGCGTCACGTTGGTACTTGGTGATGATGTGGCTGGAGGACGTGTCTGGGCTGATGAGCCAGCACAACCGGTACTTGTCCCGGTTCTGCTTGGTAGTAATGGCCCTGATGAAAATGAGAAGCAGTATCCTGAAGTGTTGAATTATTTTAACAAAGCTAACAAAAATATGAATGGTAACTAATTAAACTGACAGATAACATGCTGCCAGGATAATTTAAGGAATGTTAAAGGAAATCTACAACAAAGCCAAAGCTTACATAACACCTATGGTGCCAGTGGTTTGAAGTCCACAGACTATCAGGATGGGGCAGGTCATAAAGGCATAATAGCCAACCAAACCGAGAAATTTCATCAGCTCTTTCTTTGTTGCCGGCGGCGGATACTGGTCGATGGCCTGCACCTTCGCACGCAGGGGGCGTACCTCTCCCTGCCCAACCTGTCGACCCAGGTATGTCACGGTCGCTCAAGCAAACTCACACTTCCATTTTCTCTAACACCTTATCAGGGTCGCGGGGGGGCTGGAGCCGATCCAAGCTGACATTGGGTGAAGGCGGGGTTCACCCTGGACAGGTCTCCAGACTATCACAGGGCTGACACATAGAGACAGACAACCATTCACACTCACATTCACACCTACGGGACATTTAGAGTCAACAATGAACCTGCATCTCTTTGGACTGTTGGAGGAAACCGGAGCACCCGGAGCAAACCCACACTAACCTGCATCTCTTTGGACTGTGGGAGGAAACCGGAGCACCCGGAGTAAACCCACACTAACACGGGGAGAACATGCTAACTCCACACAGATCATTTATACTTTATTGAACCATTACAGTTTACATTGATACTTACACGTAGAAGCTTTAATCTCATTATATATGTTATTGACCAAGCAGTGAGGCAACGAGGAAACAGGAGTTGTTGAAGTAACTGGGCTTTTTATTTACCCAAAAAATAAAAAAAAACATTATAAACCAATAATTTAATAGTTAGGTCTATAAAAGAGGTTAAACCAACATAACTATACTTATTACAACAACTAAACAAAACTGACCTAACACAGTGACACATGAGGGCACATATATATATCCAAGATGGACACTAACTATAACTAAATACAAAGCAAAACTAACTAAACCCAAATCCCCCCCGTGACATGGCAGCACATGGTTTGGCCCAACGAGCCGGCTCCAGGATTTAAGAGTCCTCAGCCTTCAGCCTTTTTCTCCACCAGGAAGACAGCTCCCCCAACAGCCAAGGTACCTGAAAACAAAGAAACATGATTAATATAACTAATAATAGTATGTGTGACCCTACAGTGTTAATGTGTGCATCTAAACCATGTAAGGTTAAACACAAGTTAACAACTTCCAAATCAAAACAACTATGTGATGTTAATTGTTCAGATGTGGTTGGCTGCAAATTAAATGAACCTGTGTAGGCAGCAAACTAATGAGGTGAGAGAGGGTGAACTGGAATGATGTTTGAAAATTGAACAACTTAATGCTTCATCCACACACTCTTGTCACAGCGTAGGAAAGCACAGTACTATCACCAGAAGGGGGACAACTTTGTTCACCTCATTTTCTGTGTTTCATGACAGCATGGTGGAATTAGCAAGCTAAGCTAGCTAAGTAGCCAGCCGTCCGTCCAGCGGGCTGGTTGCCAACGGTAGCACTGTAAAGATAAATTGAGGGCGTATAAATCTTTGGATGTCTATAGTTAACTATCCTTCAGTAAAGTCAGTCAACAAGAGAGTCGGACAATATCGGAGAAGCGTTTCAGAGACGGAGAGAAAGGGTTGCTAATAGTTTAGCCTTCTGCTAACAGCAGCTAACGGCTCACGGCTGCTAATAGCAGAAGGCTAAATATGATCAACATTTACTCTCCATCTCTGAAACGTTTCTCTCATATTGTAGCTCTCTAGAGCCTCCAATCACAGTTTGTCATCTCAAATGTTTGTGATATCTGGATTCTGGCACCAACACAGCAAGATGACATTTTAGAAGTGTAACTTTAGCCCACTGCTAGTGTTAGTTAGCCTCCGGTCTTTCCTTTGGTTAGCCTCCAGCTAACACCGTGACCTCATCATGACCTCATCACTAAAAGGGTCTATAATAATTTAGGCCTACGAGATTTTCCCGCGGCCTCATGACACACACAGGATACTAATGGTGATATCAGGAGAAAGGCGGGGTTAGTGAGAGAAGGGCGGGGTTAATGAGAGCAGGACGGGGTTAGTGA
>CAKAOJ020001550.1:0-35631 GCA_916701645.2 Sebastolobus alascanus | reverse complement strand
CATTGCCCCAAAGCTCCTTTCCTTTGGTAAAGGATGCTCCAGTGTTTCCACTGCTAAGGAAGCAGTGAATCTCTTTTCCTTTGGTAAAGGATGCTCCAGTGTATCCTCTGCTAAAGGAGAAAAGAAATGAAGCATTGAAGCTCCTTTCCTTTGGTAAAGGATGCTCCAGTGTTTCCTCTGCTAAAGGAGAAAATAAAGGAAGCATTGAAGCTCCTTTCCTTTGGTAAAGGATGCTCCAGTGTTTCCACTGCTAAGGAAGCAGTGAATCTCTTTTCCTTTGGTAAAGGATGCTCCAGTGTATCCTCTGCTAAAGGAGTTAAGAAAGGAAGCATTGAAGCTCCTTTCCTTTGGTAAAGGATGCTCCAGTGTTTCCTCTGCTAAAGGAGTTAAGAAAGGAAGCATTGCAGCTCCTTTCATTTGGTAAAGGATACTCCAGTGTTTCCACTGCTAAGGAAGCAGTGAATCTCTTTTCCTTTGGTAAAGGATGCTCCAGTGTATCCTCTGCTAAAGGAGTTAAGAAAGGAAGCATTGAAGCTCCTTTCCTTTGGTAAAGGATGCTCCAGTGTTTCCTCTGCTAGGAGATAAGAAAGGAAGCATTGGATCTCCTTTCCTTTGGTAAAGGATGCTCCAGTGTTTCCACTGCTAAGGAAGCAGTGAATCTCCTTTCCTTTGGTAAAGGATGCTCCAGTGTTTCCTCTGCTAAAGGAGAAAAGAAAGGAAGCATTGAAGCTCCTTTCCTTTGGTAAAGGATGCTCCAGTGTTTCCACTGCTAAGGAAGCAGTGAATCTCTTTTCCTTTGGTAAAGGATGCTCCAGTGTATCCTCTGCTAAAGGAGTTAAGAAAGGAAGCATTGAAGCTACTTTCCTTTGGTAAAGGATGCTCCAGTGTTTCCTCTGCTAAAGGAGAAAAGAAAGGAAGCATTGCAGCTCCTTTCCTTTGGTAAAGGATGCTCCAGTGTTTCCACTGCTAAGGAAGCAGTGAATCTCTTTTCCTTTGGTAAAGGTTGCTCCAGTGTATCCTCTGCTAAAGGAGTTAAGAAAGGAAGCATTGAAGCTCCTTTCCTTTGGTAAAGGATGCTCCAGTGTTTCCACTGCTAAAGGAGAAAAGAAAGGAAGCATTGAAGCTCCTTTCCTTTGGTAAAGGATGCTCCAGTGTTTCCACTGCTAAGGAAGCAGTGAATCTCCTTTCCTTTGGTAAAGGATGCTCCAGTGTTTCCTCTGCTAAAGGAGAATAGAAAGGAAGCATTGAAGCTCCTTTCCTTTGGTAAAGGTTGCTCCAGTGTTTCCTCTGTTAAAGGAGTTAAGAAAGGAAGCATTGAAGCTCCTTTCCTTTGGTAAAGGATGCTCCAGTGTATCCACTGCTAAGGAAGCAGTGAATCTCTTTTCCTTTGGTAAAGGATGCTCCAGTGTATCCTCTGCTAAAGGAGTTAAGAAAGGAAGCATTGAAGCTACTTTCCTTTGGTAAAGGATGCTCCAGTGTTTCCTCTGCTAAAGGAGTTAAGAAAGGAAGCGTTGAATCTCCATTCCTTTGATAAAGGATGCTCCAGTGTGTCCTCTGCTAAAGGAGAAAAGAAAGGAAGCATTGCAGCTCCTTTCCTTTGGTAAAGGATGCTCCAGTGTTTCCACTGCTAAGGAAGCAGTGAATCTCTTTTCCTTTGGTAAAGGATGCTCCAGTGTTTCCTCTGCTAAAGGAGTTAAGAAAGGAAGCATTGAAGCTCCTTTCCTTTGGTAAAGGATGCTCCAGTGTTTCCTCTGCTAAAGGAGAAAAGAAAGGAAGCATTGAAGCTCCTTTCCTTTGGTAAAGGATGCTCCAGTGTTTCCTCTGCTAAAGGAGTTAAGAAAGGAAGCATTGAATCTCCTTTCCTTTGGTAAAGGATGCTCCAGTGTTTCCTCTGCTAGGAGATAAGAAAGGAAGCATTGGATCTCCTTTCCTTTGGTAAAGGATGCTCCAGTGTTTCCTCTGCTAAAGGAGAAAAGAAAGGAAGCATTGAAGTTCCTTTCCTTTGGTAAAGGATGCTCCAGTGTTTCCACTGCTAAGGAAGCAGTGAATCTCCTTTCCTTTGGTAAAGGATGCTCCAGTGTTTCCTCTGCTAAAGGAGAAAAGAAAGGAAGCATTGAAGCTCCTTTCCTTTGGTAAAGGATGCTCCAGTGTTTCCACTGCTAAGGAAGCAGTGAATCTCTTTTCCTTTCGTAGAGGTTGCTCCAGTGTATCCTCTGCTAAAGGAGTTAAGAAAGGAAGCATTGAAGCTCCTTTCCTTTGGTAAAGGATGCTCCAGTGTTTCCACTGCTAAAGGAGAAAAGAAAGGAAGCATTGAAGCTCCTTTCCTTTGGTAAAGGATGCTCCAGTGTTTCCTCTGCTAAAGGAGTTAAGAAAGGAAGCATTGAATCTCCTTTCCTTTGGTAAAGGATGCTCCAATGTTTCCACTGCTAAGGAAGCAGTGAATCTCTTTTCCTTTGGTAAAGGATGCTCCAGTGTATCCTCTGCTAAAGGAGTTAAGAAAGGAAGCATTGAAGCTCCTTTCCTTTGGTAGAGGATGCTCCAGTGTTTCCACTGCTAAGGAAGCAGTGAATCTCTTTTCCTTTGGTAAAGGATGCTCCAGTGTTTCCTCTGCTAAAGGAGTTAAGAAAGGAAGCATTGAAGCTCCTTTCCTTTGGTAAAGGATGCTCCAGTGTTTCCTCTGCTAAAGGAGAAAAGAAAGGAAGCATTGAAGCTCCTTTCCTTTGGTAAAGGATGCTCCAGTGTTTCCTCTGCTAAAGGAGTTAAGAAAGGAAGCATTGAATCTCCTTTCCTTTGGTAAAGGATGCTCCAGTGTTTCCTCTGCTAGGAGATAAGAAAGGAAGCATTGGATCTCCTTTCCTTTGGTAAAGGATGCTCCAGTGTTTCCTCTGCTAAAGGAGAAAAGAAAGGAAGCATTGAAGTTCCTTTCCTTTGGTAAAGGATGCTCCAGTGTTTCCACTGCTAAGGAAGCAGTGAATCTCCTTTCCTTTGGTAAAGGATGCTCCAGTGTTTCCTCTGCTAAAGGAGAAAAGAAAGGAAGCATTGAAGCTCCTTTCCTTTGGTAAAGGATGCTCCAGTGTTTCCACTGCTAAGGAAGCAGTGAATCTCTTTTCCTTTCGTAGAGGTTGCTCCAGTGTATCCTCTGCTAAAGGAGTTAAGAAAGGAAGCATTGAAGCTATTTTCCTTTGGTAAAGGATGCTCCAGTGTTTCCTCTGCTAAAGGAGTTAAGAAAGGAAGCGTTGAATCTCCATTCCTTTGATAAAGGATGCTCCAGTGTGTCCTCTGCTAAAGGAGAAAAGAAAGGAAGCATTGAAGCTCCTTTCCTTTGGTAAAGGATGCTCCAGTGTTTCCTCTGCTAAAGGAGTTAAGAAAGGAAGCATTGAATCTCCTTTCCTTTGGTAAAGGATGCTCCAGTGTTTCCTCTGCTAGGAGATAAGAAAGGAAGCATTGGATCTCCTTTCCTTTGGTAAAGGATGCTCCAATGTTTCCACTGCTAAGGAAGCAGTGAATCTCTTTTCCTTTGGTAAAGGATGCTCCAGTGTATCCTCTGCTAAAGGAGTTAAGAAAGGAAGCATTGAATCTCCATTCCTTTGGTAAAGGATGCTCCAGTGTTTCCTCTGCTAAAGGAGAAAAGAAAGGAAGCATTGCAGCTCCTTTCCTTTGGTAAAGGATGCTCCAGTGTTTCCACTGCTAAGGAAGCAGTGAATCTCTTTTCCTTTGGTAAAGGTTGCTCCAGTGTATCCTCTGCTAAAGGAGTTAAGAAAGGAAGCATTGAAGCTCCTTTCCTTTGGTAAAGGATGCTCCAGTGTTTCCACTGCTAAAGGAGAAAAGAAAGGAAGCATTGAAGCTCCTTTCCTTTGGTAAAGGATGCTCCAGTGTTTCCACTGCTAAGGAAGCAGTGAATCTCCTTTCCTTTGGTAAAGGTTGCTCCAGTGTATCCTCTGCTAAAGGAGTTAAGAAAGGAAGCATTGAAGCTCCTTTCCTTTGGTAAAGGATGCTCCAGTGTTTCCACTGCTAAAGGAGAAAAGAAAGGAAGCATTGAAGCTCCTTTCCTTTGGTAAAGGATGCTCCAGTGTTTCCACTGCTAAGGAAGCAGTGAATCTCCTTTCCTTTGGTAAAGGATGCTCCAGTGTTTCCTCTGCTAAAGGAGAATAGAAAGGAAGCATTGAAGCTCCTTTCCTTTGGTAAAGGATGCTCCAGTGTTTCCTCTGCTAAAGGAGAAAAGAAAGGAAGCATTGAAGTTCCTTTCCTTTGGTAAAGGATGCTCCAGTGTTTCCACTGCTAACGAAGCAGTGAATCTCCTTTCCTTTGGTAAAGGTTGCTCCAGTGTATCCTCTGTTAAAGGAGTTAAGAAAGGAAGCATTGAATCTCCTTTCCTTTGGTAAAGGATGCTCCAGTGTTTCCACTGCTAAGGAAGCATTGAATCTCTTTTCCTTTGGTAAAGGATGCTCCAGTGTTTCCTCTGCTAAAGGAGAATAGAAAGGAAGCATTGAAGCTCCTTTCCTTTGGTAAAGGATGCTCCAGTGTTTCCTCTGCTAAAGGAGAAAAGAAAGGAAGCATTGAAGCTCCTTTCCTTTGGTAAAGGATGCTCCAGTGTATCCTCTGCTAAAGGAGTTAAGAAAGGAAGCATTGAAGCTACTTTCCTTTGGTAAAGGATGCTCCAGTGTTTCCTCTGCTAAAGGAGAAAAGAAAGGAAGCATTGAAGCTCCTTTCCTTTGATAAAGGATGCTCCAGTGTATCCTCTGCTAAAGGAGTTAAGAAAGGAAGCATTGAAGCTACTTTCCTTTGGTAAAGGATGCTCCAGTGTTTCCTCTGCTAAAGGAGAAAAGAAAGGAAGCATTGCAGCTCCTTTCATTTGGTAAAGGATACTCCAGTGTTTCCACTGCTAAGGAAGCAGTGAATCTCTTTTACTTTGGTAAAGGATGCTCCAGTGTATCCTCTGCTAAAGGAGAAAATAAAGGAAGCATTGAAGCTCCTTTCCTTTGGTAAAGGATGCTCCAGTGTTTCCACTGCTAAGGAAGCAGTGAATCTCTTTTCCTTTGGTAAAGGATGCTCCAGTGTATCCTCTGCTAAAGGAGTTAAGAAAGGAAGCATTGAAGCTACTTTCCTTTGGTAAAGGATGCTCCAGTGTTTCCTCTGCTAAAGGAGAAAAGAAAGGAAGCATTGCAGCTCCTTTCATTTGGTAAAGGATACTCCAGTGTTTCCACTGCTAAGGAAGCATTGAATCTCTTTTCCTTTGGTAAAGGATGCTCCAGGGTATCCTCTGCTAAAGGAGTTAAGAAAGGAAGCATTGAAGCTCCTTTCCTTTGGTAAAGGATGCTCCAGTGTTTCCTCTGCTAGGAAAATGTGCGAGTAATAAAAGTCTGAAAAATGTCGGAGTAAAAACAGTCTGAAAAATGTCTAAGTGAAAAAGTAAAAAAAAAAGAAGTCTGAAAAATGTCCGAGTAATAAAAGTCTGAAAAATGTCCGAGTAATAAAGTATAAAAAAAAAGTCTGAAAAATGTCGGAGTAAAAAAGTCTAAAAAAATGTACGAGTACAAAAGCATAAAAAAAAAAGTCTGAAAAAAGTCAGAGTAAAAAAAGTCTGAAAAAGTCTGAAATATGTCTGAGTAAAAAAGTCTGAAAAAAGTCTGAGTGAAAAAGTCTGAAAAATGTCTGAGTGAAAAAGTCTGAAAAATGTCTGAGTAAAAAAAGTCTGAAAAATGTCAGAGTAAAAAAGTATAAAAAAAAGAAGTCTGAAAAATGTCCGAGTAATAAAAGTCTGGAAAATGTCCGAGTAATAAAAGTCTGAAAAATGTCGGAGTAAAAAAAGTCTGAAAAATGTCTAAGTGAAAAAGTCTGAAATATGTCTGAGTAAAAAAGTCTGAAAAAAGTCTGAGTGAAAAAGTCTGAAAAATGTCTGAGTGAAAAAGTCTGAAAAATGTCTTAGTTAAAAAGTAAAAAAAAAAGAAGTCTGAAAAATGTCCGAGTAATAAAAGTCTGAAAAATGTCCGATTAAAAAAAGTCTGAAAAATGTCCGAGTAAATAGGTCAAAAAGAAAGAAGTCCGAGTAAAAAAGTGTGAAATAGTCAGAGTAAAAAAAGTCTGAAAAATGTCTAAGTTAAAAAGTAAAAAAAAAAGAAGTCTGAAAAATGTCCGAGTAATAAAAGTCTGAAAAATGTCCGAGTAATAAAAGTCTGAAAAATGTCGGAGTAAAAAAAGTCTGAAAAATGTCTGAGTGAAAAAGTCTGAAATATGTCTGAGTAAAAAAGTCTGAGTGAAAAAGTCTGAAAAATGTCTGAGTGAAAAAGTCTGAAAAATGTCTTAGTGAAAAAGTAAAAAAAAAAGAAGTCTGAAAAATGTCCGAGTAATAAAAGTCTGAAAAATGTCCGATTAAAAAAAGTCTGAAAAATGTCCGAGTAAATAGGTCAAAAAGAAAGAAGTCCGAGTAAAAAAGTGTGAAATAGTCAGAGTAAAAAAAGTCTGAAAAATGTCTAAGTGAAAAAGTAAAAAAAAAAGAAGTCTGAAAAATGTCCGAGTAATAAAAGTCTGAAAAATGTCCGAGTAATAAAAGTCTGAAAAATGTCCGAGTAATAAAAGTCTGAAAAATGTCCGAGTAATAAAGTATAAAAAAAAAGTCTGAAAAATGTCGGAGTAAAAAAGTCTAAAAAAATGTACGAGTACAAAAGCATAAAAAAAAAAGTCTGAAAAAAGTCAGAGTAAAAAAAGTCTGAAAAAGTCTGAAATATGTCTGAGTAAAAAAGTCTGAGTGAAAAAGTCTGAAAAATGTCTGAGTGAAAAAGTCTGAAAAATGTCTTAGTGAAAAAGTAAAAAAAAAAGAAGTCTGAAAAATGTCCGAGTAATAAAAGTCTGAAAAATGTCCGATTAAAAAAAGTCTGAAAAATGTCCGAGTAAATAGGTCAAAAAGAAAGAAGTCCGAGTAAAAAAGTGTCAAATAGTCAGAGTAAAAAAAGTCTGAAAAATGTCTAAGTGAAAAAGTAAAAAAAAAAGAAGTCTGAAAAATGTCCGAGTAATAAAAGTCTGAAAAATGTCCGAGTAATAAAAGTCTGAAAAATGTCGGAGTAAAAAAAGTCTGAAAAATGTCTGAGTGAAAAAGTCTGAAATATGTCTGAGTAAAAAAGTCTGAGTGAAAAAGTCTGAAAAATGTCTGAGTGAAAAAGTCTGAAAAATGTCTTAGTGAAAAAGTAAAAAAAAAAGAAGTCTGAAAAATGTCCGAGTAATAAAAGTCTGAAAAATGTCCGATTAAAAAAAGTCTGAAAAATGTCCGAGTAAATAGGTCAAAAAGAAAGAAGTCCGAGTAAAAAAGTGTGAAATAGTCAGAGTAAAAAAAGTCTGAAAAATGTCTAAGTGAAAAAGTAAAAAAAAAAGAAGTCTGAAAAATGTCCGAGTAATAAAAGTCTGAAAAATGTCCGAGTAATAAAAGTCTGAAAAATGTCCGAGTAATAAAAGTCTGAAAAATGTCGGAGTAAAAAAAGTCTGAAAAATGTCTGAGTGAAAAAGTCTGAAATATGTCTGAGTAAAAAAGTCTGAGTGAAAAAGTCTGAAAAATGTCTGAGTGAAAAAGTCTGAAAAATGTCTTAGTGAAAAAGTAAAAAAAAAAGAAGTCTGAAAAATGTCCGAGTAATAAAAGTCTGAAAAATGTCCGATTAAAAAAAGTCTGAAAAATGTCCGAGTAAATAGGTCAAAAAGAAAGAAGTCCGAGTAAAAAAGTGTGAAATAGTCAGAGTAAAAAAAGTCTGAAAAATGTCTAAGTGAAAAAGTAAAAAAAAAAGAAGTCTGAAAAATGTCCGAGTAATAAAAGTCTGAAAAATGTCCGAGTAATAAAAGTCTGAAAAATGTCCGAGTAATAAAAGTCTGAAAAATGTCGGAGTAAAAAAAGTCTGAAAAATGTCTGAGTGAAAAAGTCTGAAATATGTCTGAGTAAAAAAGTCTGAAAAAAGTCTGAGTGAAAAAGTCTGAAAAATGTCCTAGTGAAAAAGTCTGAAAAATGTCTGAGTAAAAAAGTCTAAAAAAATGTCCGAGTAAAAAGGTAAAAATAAAAGAAGTCCGAGTAAAAAAGTCTGAAAAAAGTCAGTGTAAAAAAAGTCTGAAAAATGTCTGAGTGAAGAAGTCTGAAAAATGTCTGAGTGGAAATAGTCTGAAAAATGTCCGAGTGAAAAAGTCTGAAAAATGTCTGAGTAAAAAAGTCTAAAAAAATGTCCGAGTAAAAAGGTAAAAATAAAAGAAGTCCGAGTAAAAAAGTGTGAAAAAAGTCAGAGTAAAAAAAATCTGAAAAAGTCTGAAAAATATCTGAGTAAAAAAGTCTAAAAAAATGTCCGAGTAGAAAAGCATAAAAAAAAGAAGTCTGAAAAATGTCTGAGTAAAAAAAGTCTGAAAAAAGTCTGAAAAAAGTCTGAGTGAAAAAGTCTGAAATATGTCTCAGTAAAAAAGTCTGAAAAATGTCCGAGTAAAAATGTAAAAAAAAAGGAAGTCCGAGTAAAAAAGTCTGAAAAATGTCTGAGTAAAAAAGTATAAAAAAAAGTCATAGTATAGTATGTTGAAAAAAATCATGACTAAAAAAGCATAGTATAGTATGTCGAAAAATTTCATTAAAAAAACGTCATAGTATAGTATGTCGTAAAATTTCCTGAAAAAAAAGTCATAGTATAGTATGTTGACAAATTTGATAAAAAAAACTTTATAGTACAGTATGTCGAAATTTTTTGCGAAAAAAAGTCATAGTATAGTATGTCGAAAAATTTCATGAAAAAAACTTCATAGTATAGTATGTTGACAAATTTCATTAAAAAAAATTCCTAGTATATTATGTCGAAAAAGTTCATGAAAAAAACGTCATAGTATAGTATGTCGAAAAATTTCATGAAAAATACCGTCATAGTATAGTATGTCGAAATTTTTAGCGAAAAATTGTCATAGTATAGTATGCCAAAAAAATTTCATTAAAAAAACGTCATAGTATAGTATGTCGACAAATTTCATTAAAAAAAAAGTCATAGTATAGTTTGTCGAAAAAATACATTAAAAAAACGTTATAGTATGTCGTAAAATTTCCTGAAAAAAAGGTCATAGTATAGTATGTTGACAAATTTGATAAAAAAAACTTTATAGTACAGTATGTCGAAATTTTTTGCGAAAAAAAGTCATAGTATAGTATGTCGAAAAATTTCATGAAAAAAACGTCATAGTATAGTATGTCGTAAAATTTCCTGAAAAAAAAGTCATAGTATAGTATGTCGAAATTTTTTACGAAAGAAAGGCATAGTATAGTATTTCGAAAAACTTTCCTGTAAAAAACGTCATAGTATAGTATGTCGAAAAATTTCATGAAAAAAACTTCATAGTATAGTATGTTGACAAATTTCATTAAAAAAAATTCCTAGTATATTATGTCGAAAAAGTTCATGAAAAAAACGTCATAGTATAGTATGTCGAAAATTTTTGCAAAAAAAAGACAAAGTATAGTATGGCTAAAAATTTCATAAGAAAAAACCTCATAGTATAGAATTTCGAAAAATTTCATGAAAAAAAACTTCACAGTATAGTATGTCGAAAAATTTCATAAGAAAAAAAGTCATAGTATAGTAAGTTGTAAAATTTCCTGAAAAAAACGTCATAGTATAGTATGTCGAAAAATTTCATAAGAAAAAAAGTCATAGTATAGTATGTTGAAATTTTTTGAGAAAAAAGTCATAGTATAGTATGTCGTAAAATTTCACGAAAATAACGTCATAGTACAGTATGTCGTAAAATTTCCAGAAAAAAACGTCATTGTATAGTATGTCGAAATTTTTTTTGAAAAAATGTCATATAATAGTATGTCGAAATATTTTGCGAAAACAAAGTCATAGTATAGTATGTCGAAAAAAAAGGAAAAGCAGCAAATCGTCACATTTGTGAGGCTTGAAACATGAAATGGTTTTGCTTAAAAAGTGACATAATCAAAAATAGTTGCCAATTAATTTCAGTGAATCGATTAATAAGTTAATCGACTAATCGTTTCAGCTGTGCATTTTCATATGTTTGTAAAGTAACTAACTGAAGCTGTCAGATAAATGTAGAGCGTAAATGCAGATAAATGGAATACAATTTCTCCCTCTGAAATATTCTGGAGTAGAAGTATAAATGTACTGGAGTAGAAGTATAAATGTACTGCAACAGAAGTATAAATGTTCTGGAGTAGAAGTATAAAGTGGCATGAAAGGAAAATACTCAAGTACTTAAAATCTAGTACTTGAGTAAATGTACTTTCTAACACTGTGTAACATTAGACCATCAAATCAACAGAAAAACAGGAGATTGATTTATAGAAAATAATCTATTTAAATCACAATATTAGTAAGAAAAATCACAGCTTGATATATATTTTTTAAATGTTCAGCCCAACTGGCTAAGTTAGCTAAAGCTAATCAGATGAATATGTCTAGTTAGCTAAAGACCACTTTAACTAGCTAACAGCTAACTAAATAAAGATAACTTGCTAAGGTTAGTTTGAGTGTAAATAAATAAAAGTCATAGTATAGTATGTCAAATAAATAAATAAAAGTCATAGTATAGTGTGTCAAATAAATAAATAAAAGTCATAGAATAGTATGTCAAATAAATAAATAAAAGTCATAGTATAGTATTTCAAATAAATAAAGTCATAGTATAGTGTGTTAAAATAAATAAAAGTCATAGTATAGTATGTCAAATAAATAAATAAAAGTCATAGTATAGTGTGTCAAATAAATAAATAAAAGTCATAGAATAGTATGTCAAATAAATAAATAAAAGTCATAGAATAGTATGTCAAATAAATAAATAAAAGTCATAGTATAGTATTTCAAATAAATAAAGTCATAGTATAGTATGTCAAATAAATAAATAAAAGTCATAGTATAGTATGTCAAATAAATAAATAAAGTCATAGTATAGTATTTCAAATAAATAAAGTCATAGTATAGTATGTCAAATAAATAAATAAAGTCATAGTATAGTATGTCAAATAAATAAATAAAGTCATAGTATAGTATTTCAAATAAATAAAGTCATAGTATAGTATGTCAAATAAATAAATAAAAGTCATAGTATAGTGTGTCAAATAAATAAATAACCATGAATCCCTTTCTTTCATCCTCCTCCTAAATAAACTTTTATATTATTTGGTTTCTTCAAAAAATCCACCACTGTCTTCTTGTTTGAGAATATGCACCAAAAGCACAATATCACCTGAAATCATAGGAGCCTCAAGGTAGGAGAGGCACATCCTGATTCTGTACAAGCCAATGTCATTTTGCTCAGAGGTATTTCATTACATTTTGCAACACCATGTTGGAGAAATTATTCAATAAACAGTCTCTGGTCATTCAGTTAAGAAGCAATTACAGTTTATTCAACAAATGCATTTGGGTCCATACAGCAGACAAAGTCATTGTACAAAGAAAAAGAGCTTCCTCACTACAGCATTTCTTTATAATCATGGTTTAGCCTTGGTTTTATCTTGTCCTCCCACCTTGTGGTCCACACCTTCTACCCTGCTTGTGTGAAAGCATTGTCTATTCATTAAAAGGAGTTACTATAATCTTGGTTTAGCCTTGTGATTGTCAGCAGAGTGCGGGTGCGAGGATAATAAGACAGGTTAGTCTGACACAAATGTTTCAACAGAGGGACATGCTATTTTTCTCTCACATTGTCTGGAAAATCTCCGAGTAAAAAAAGTCTGAAAAATGTCTGAGTAAAAAAGTAAAAAAAAAAGAAGTCAGAGTAAAAAATGTGAAAATGTCTGAGTAAAAAAGTCTGAAAAATGTATGAGTGAAAAAGTAAAAAAAAAAGATGTCTGAAAAATGTCCGAGTAATAAAATTCTGAAAAATGTCCGAGTAAAAAAAGGCTGGAAAATGTCAGAGTAAAAAAGTCTGAAAAATGTCTGAGTAAAAATGTCAGAGTAAAAAAAGTCTGAAAAATGACAGAGTAAAAAAGTAAAAAAAAAAGATGTCTGAGTGAAAAAGTCTGAAAAATGTCCGAGTAAAAAAAAGCTGAAAAATGTCCGAGTAAAAAAAAGCTGAAAAATGTCAGAGTAAAAAAGTCTGCAAAATGTCTAAGTAAAAAAAGTCTGAAAAATTTCAGAGTAAAAAAGTATAAAAAAAAGATGTCTGGAAAAAAGGTCAGACTTGACAAAGAATGAATTCGGTCTTTTTACAAATCGATATATTTTGGGTTCATACCACAGTAGTGACGTGTGGCTGCTAGATACAGTCAGTTCATGGCGGAAATGGAGGAAAGCGAGGCGAAAATTTGCGAACATAACGTAACTTAAACGAGCATAAACAATAACACATGCACAACAACAGCGCTATGTAATGTTACATTGAACCGCTGACACGTAAAACATAAAAACAGAACTGTTCTCCGCCTTTTCATTTTGAAAGAGCAACGACCAATGAGGAAGCTCCAGCAATTCCAGCCGACCAATCCTGTAACTCTATCACTCACTCACTCAGTCACTCACTCACTCACTCAGTGACAGACTTTTGCGTCTGTAGGGCTGGCCCTCTGCGGTCCAGCCAAAAATATCCGTGTGTTGGAATAATCAGATGAGATAAAGATGAAAAATGAGAAGAACCTTCTGTGTGTGTCCTCTTGACTTTACATATTTTCTTGCTTTCCTCACTTCCTTTTCTCTTCTATCTATCTATCTATCTATCTATCTATCTATCTATCTATCTATCTATCTATCTATCTATCTATCTATCTATCTATCTTTCAACATGAACTGTCTGTCTGTCTGTCTGTCTATCTATCTATCTATCTAGCTGTCTGTCTGTCTATCTATCTATCTCTCTCTCTCTCTCTCTCTCTCTCTCTCTCTCTCTCTCTCTCTCTCTCTATCTATCTATCTAACTATCTATCTATCTATCTATCTATCAACATGAACTGTCTGTCTGTCTGTCTGTCTGTCTATCTATCTATCTCTCTCTCTCTCTCTCTCTCTCTCTCTCTCTCTCTCTCTCTCTCTCTCTCTCTCTCTATCTATCTGTCTGTCTGTCTGTCTGTCTGTCTATCTATCTATCAACATGAACTGTCTGTCTGTCTGTCTGTCTGTCTGTCTGTCTCTATTTATCTATCTATCTATCTATCTTTCTATCTATCTATCTATCTCTCTCTCTCTCTCTCTCTCTCTCTCTCTCTCTCTATCTATCTATCTATCTATCTATCTAAAATGTATCTATATCTATCTATCAACATGAACTGTTGACTTTTCTTTGTTTCTTATCTCTTGAGCAAGGGGTTTGGCCGTTAAGTTGGCAGGAAGCAGCACTCCTCCCATGTAATAAACTACATGATTCTTTCATTTAAACTACTTTTGGGAGCGGTTGCTCTGAAACAGACAGGCTGCTGTGTCTGTGAGACTGAGCCTCAGTAAGAGAAGATAAATAAGATAGTGGTTGTCAGCATAGCTCAGCACTTAGACGACATGAAACTAAGGGAAACGTAAACAGATTTGATTATCATGAACTTAGTTGTTCTTAACATGTGTAACAGTAAAAAGGAGTCAATTTATGTATGGTTCACAAACAACGTTAAATGGTGTAATACACTTCAAGTAGATGAAAAACAAAAAAATCTAAATATAAGGATTAACTGAGGCATTAATGTGCACCCGAATTTATGTTTAAGGTCTCTGGGGACGTATAGCATGCATATATTAAAATAATATGCAGAGGGACCAAGTGATTTATAAGGTTTTGCTCGGCAGCTAATGATTAGAGTATTTGAGTTATGCTAAATTGAACTGAACTAACTCTGTCCCAGATATGGATTTTATTACTAACAGAGGAATGCAGGAAAAAAAGTAGTAGAGGTGGTTGGCAGGATTGTGTCTCTGCAGTTCTGGGGCAAAGGCCAACCTTAAAATGTATTTTCTTCTTGTTCTAGACATGTAAATATCAAACAAACTTCCCATGATGAAAATATATGTTAGCTCAGCATAACATATCAATTCACATTAAATGTCAGTTTCATTTAGTCTTCATGGACAACTGGATGTGTCTTTGTGTGCCTGAGTCTGCATCTCAGGAATCTAGATAGTCGTAAAACCAGAGAAGACGAGGTCGTAAAACCTACTCCGTATCATATTGTTTCTCCAGTCTATGCTTGAGAGCTCCAACGTGTGCAACAAACTTCAGTTCTTTTCAGATGATTTAGTTAAACAGCATATAAATTAATTTGTTTTGTTTCAGTTGGTAGTGTCTTACTGTTAAAGTTAGTAGAAAATATAGTAGAACAGTGTTAAAACATTAAAAACACAGGTGAAGTTTTTAAAAAGTGAAATGAAGGACATACAGTAAACGTCTCGGTTAGTGAGGGACACGAGACAAACTAACACCAGGAAAATCACTAATTTCTGTTGTTTTTTAACTTAAAAAGTAGAATTCAGAGAAGTCCGACACACCTGACCATGATGTATGAGACATTATAAAGTTTGTGATGGGCTTAAAAACCTGGTTTAAAACATGCAGACAGACTGAGTAGAGGTGCTTTAACCTCCACTACATCCCTGGTTAGCAGGATGAGGACGCCCTCTTGTGTTGTGCATCAGGTTTCACATTTCTCTTGTTATTAACCTGCTGTGATGTTCACTGCAGGAAGACGTGTCAGAACTTCACTGAGCCTTTTGGCAGCTTCAAACAACATCAGTAAAGAGATATTTAAATCTATGTAATATCACACTATGTCAGTTTGTTCACAGGAGTCACAGCCTGTAACACTGATGCTGCATTCAGGTCACACGGGAAAGATGGGAGAGAGGAGTTTCCACTTTACAAATATTATTATAACATCAGCTCTCATGTTGTAAATAGTATAAAGGAATGTGAGATTTGAGGCTGTAGGTTAAATTTTCTCTGATGTCTTGAATTCTGATTAAACAACATTGAAATATTTGTAACCAAATGTAGAGAATCAAACACAATATCTGTTGTCTCATGTGTGTCAGGACTCAACAAAACCTCCTCACACATAAACTTGACCAAATTAATTTTAACAGTTTTTAAGTGTGTGTAATAAATCCTGTTTATTGACTAAGTGCACAAAGAAAATAAAGAGTAAAAAAAGCAGCAATTGATAGAAAACTCTGCTGATTTCTCTGTGACAAACTGTTTGATTTGAAAGGACAGAGACTGACTGACTCTAAACATGAAGACTGGACTTTGTGGTGTTTCAGGAGGAAAAACTGTCTCAGTTATTCTCTCATATTAGTTTCACATTTTCTCCATCAGCTTTGTATGATACCCTGGAATGAAGACAGGAAGAAAATACTTTGTTCATATTTGTTTATTGATTATATAAACCTTCAGTTTGTTCACACATCCCATCAGTAAAGTCTGTTAAATGACTCTTGTTCAATGATCTCATGTTCAGATTGACTTCAACAACACAATCAGTTTGTTTGAGCAGAATCTCAGCGATGTGAACGATAATGATGAAGGATCTCCTTATTGATTATGATCATGATAATTACAGGTTTATAAAGCTCATAGGTCTGCCAAACAAATACATGTCAATACAAAGCATAAAGAAAGAACTAAATATCTTTTAGAGCACAGAGAAGTTTACATATTCATGCAGAGAAATATCAGTTCAGGTGAACAAACATCATCATGAGCAGTGAAACAGACACAGGAAGGAGCGCCACCTGAAGACACTCAAACATTTACAGAACAACTGATGACAAGATGTCAAAGTACCACCATGATGTTTGATTGACAGCTGATCTCTGAGCAGTGAAGAAATGACACAACAATCAGCTCTCAGCAACAAACATGGAGACAACATGAGATAAAAGAGATAAAAAACAGGATTGAACCCTTAAATGACTTCTGTCTATTTCAGTTTACACAACTCAGCAGTGTCTCCATAATTGTAATAAAACGTAAGTCCAGCATAGAGAGGCTCAGTGAATGTGGTCTGGACTCTGTGGAGGAGAGTCATGGTTTCAGAGACGCTGTAGAAGGACAGAATACCTGCACTGTGATCCAGGTACACTCCTACTGTGGAGGACCGAGGAGATGAGACGGGGGTTTGGACATGGTTGTACAAAAATGTATAACTGTTTTGGTCACAATCTAACGCCCAAGATTTGTCATTGTATCCAAACCAACATTCATCCGACCCCCTTGCTCTCCTGATACTCTTGTATGCGACTGCTACATAAACTCTTCCCCCTCTCCTCTCCACCTCCCAGTAACAACGTCCAGTCAGACTCTCTCTACTCAGGACCTGACGAGGGTCAGTGAATCTGTCTGGGTGACTAGAATAAGACTGTTTTTTACTCATATATGTTGCTTTTCTGTTCCCCTCAGATAATAACAGCTGTGTGTGTGCTGTGTTTGGATCCAGTGTGATTTCTCGTGAATATTTCAAGAACCCAGCTCTGGTCTTGGGCTCTGGTTGTGACAGTAAAACATCCACTTCAGTCACTGTCTGTGAGACGTTTGTCCATTTCTCTCTCAGAACGTCCTGTAGTTTATCTCTGACTTCTGACACAGCCGCCGTCACGTCCTCAAAGTAGCTCAGAGGACGGATATTGATGCTGGATGTAGATTCACTGAGTGGTGACAGTGAGGGGTAGTTGAGTAGAAACTGGTTGTGATCCTCTGTGTGTGACAGCAGCTTCAGCTCAGCGTCTCTCTTCTTCAGCTCAGTGATCTCCTGCTCCAGCTTCTCCTGAAGCTCTTTGACTCGACTCACTTCACTTTCCTGCTGGGATCTGAGCTGCTGCTTCACATCACGGCTTCTTTTCTCCATGAGACGGATCAGCTCGGTGAAGATCTTCTCACTGTCCTCCACTGCTTTATCAGCAGAGCGATTGACAGCCTCCACCTCCTGTTGGAGCAGCTTCACATCTTTCTCTCTGTCCTGGATCCTCTGCTGGATGTTGAGTCGACTCTCCTCCAGCTTTCTCTGCCTCTCAGTCCTTTCTGCTGCAGCTGAGACGGTGTCGTGGCCTTTATGTTCATCCACAGAGCAGAGATAACAGATACACTGCTGATCAGTACGACAGAACATCTTCATCACCTCGTGGTGACGAGAGCAGATGTTCTCCTGGAGCTTCTCGGAGGGCTCCACCAGCTTGTGTTTCTTTAGTTGAGCTACATCATAATGAGGCTGGAGGTGTTTCTCACAGTAAGAGACCAGACACACCAGACAGGACTTGAAGGCTTTCAGTTTCCTCCCAGTGCAGACATCACAGGACACATCTTCAGGTCCAGCATAGCAGTGATCAGCAGGAGCAGCTTGGAGTCCAGAGCAAAGAAGTAGAAGTACGAGTAAAAAAGTGTGAAAATAGTCAGAGTAAAAAAAGTCTGAAAAATGTCTGAGTAAAAATGTCCGAGTAAAAAAGTAAAAAAAAAAAGAAGTACAAGTAAAAAAAAGTGTGAAAAAAGTCAGAGTAAAAAAAGTCTGAAAAATATCTGAGTAAAAATGTCCGAGTAAAAAAAGTCTGAAAAAAGTCAGAGTAAAAAAGTGTGAAAAAAGTCACAGTAAAAAAGTCTGAAAAATGTCTGAGTAAAAATGTCCTAGTAAAAAAGTAAAAAAAAAAGAAGCTAGAGTGAAAAAGTGTGAAAATAGTCAGAGTAAAAAAAGTCTGAAAAATGTCTGAGTGAAAAAGTCTGAAAAATGTCTGAGTAAAAAAGTTTGAAAAATGTCTGAGTAAAAAAGAAAAAAAAAAGAAGTACGAGTAAAAAAGTGTGAAAATAGTCAGAGTAAAAAAAGTCTGAAAAATGTCTGAGTAAAAATGTCCGAGTAAAAAAGTAAAAAAAAAAAGAAGTACGAGTAAAAAAAGTCTGAAAAAAGTCAGAGCAAAAAAAGTCTGAAAAATGTCCGAGTAAAAAAGTAAAAAAAAAAAAGAAGTACGAGTAAAAAATGTCTGAAAAATGTCTGAGTGAAAAAGTCTGAAAAATGTCTGAGTGAAAAAAGTCTGAAAAATGTCTGAGTGAAAAAGTCTGAAAAATGTCTGAGTAAAAAAGTCTGAAAAATGTCTGAGTAAAAAAGTAAAAAAAAAAGAAGTACGAGTAAAAAAGTGTGAAAATAGTCAGAGTAAAAAAAGTCTGAAAAATGTCTGAGTGAAAAAGTAAAAAAAAAAGATGTCTGAAAAATGTCTGAGTGAAAAAGTCTGAAAAATGTCCGAGTAAAAAAAGTCTGAAAAATGTCCGAGTAAAAAGGTCAAAAAGAAAGAAGTCCGAGTAAAAAAGTGTGAAAATAGTCAGAGTAAAAAAAGTCTGAAAAATGTCTGAGTGAAAAAGTAAAAAAAAAAGAAGTCTGAAAAATGTCCGAGTAAAAAAGTATAAAAATAATGAAGTCTGAAAAATGTCTGAGTAAAAAAAGTGTGAAAAATGTCTGAGTAAAAAGGTCAAAAAGAAAGAAGTCCGAGTAAGAATGTGTGAAAATAGTCAGAGTAAAAAAAATCTGAAAAATGTCTGAATGAAAAAGTGTGAAAAAAGTCAGAGTAAAAAAAATCTGAAAAAAGTCTGAGTGAAAAAGTCTCAAATATGTCTGAGTAAAAAAAGTAAAAAAAAAAAAAAGAAGTCTGAAAAATGTCTGAGTAAAAATGTCTGGAAAAATCTCCGAGTAAAAAAAGTCTGAAAAAAGTCAGAGTGAAAAAGTCTGAAAAATGTTTGCGTAAAAAAAGTAAAAAAAAAAAAAAGAAGTCTGAAAAATGTCCGAGTAATAAAAGTCTGAAAAATGTCAGAGTAAAAAAGTATAAAAAAAAAGATTTCTGAAAAATGTCTGAGTAAAAATGTCCGAGTAAAAACAGTCTGAAAAATGTCCGAGTAAAAACAGTCTGAAAAATGTCCGAGTAAAAAAGTAAAAAAAAAAGATGTCAGAGTAAAAAAAGTCTGAAAGATGTCAGTGAAAAAGTCTAAAAAATGTCTGAGTAAAAAAGTCTAAAACATTGTCCGAGCAAAAAAGTACAAAAAAAGAAGTCTAAAAAATGTCTGAGTAAAAATAACTGGAAAAATCTCAGAGTAAAAAAAGTGTGAAAAAAGTCAGAGTAAAAAAAGTCTGAAAAATGTCCGAGTAAAAAAGTAAAAAAAAAAGATGTCGGACTAAAAAAGTATGAAAAATGTCTGAGTGAAAACTTCTGAAAAATGTCTGAGTAAAAAAGTCTAAAAAAATGTCCGCGTACAAAAGTATAAAAAAAAGAAGTCTGAAAAATGTCTGAGTAAAAATAACTGGAAAAATCTCAGAGTAAAAAAAGTGTGAAAAATGTCTGAGTGAAAAAGTGTGAAAAATGTCTGAGTAAAAAAGTGTGAAAAATGTCTGAGTAAAAAAGTAAAAAAAAAAGAAGTCCGAGTAAAAAAAGTGTGAAAAATGTCTGAGTAAAAAAGTAAAAAAAAAAGAAGTAAGAGTAAAAAAAGTCTGAAAAATGTCTGAGTAAAAAAAGTATAAAAAAAAAGATTTCTGAAAAATATCTGAGTAAAAATGTCCGAGTAAAAAAAGTCTGAAAAAAGTCAGAGTAAAAAAGTGTGAAAAAAGTCACAGTAAAAAAGTCTGAAAAATGTCTGAGTAAAAATGTCCTAGTAAAAAAGTAAAAAAAAAAGAAGCTAGAGTGAAAAAGTGTGAAAATAGTCAGAGTAAAAAAAGTCTGAAAAATGTCTGAGTGAAAAAGTCTGAAAAATGTCTGAGTAAAAAAGTTTGAAAAATGTCTGAGTAAAAAAGAAAAAAAAAAGAAGTACGAGTAAAAAAGTGTGAAAATAGTCAGAGTAAAAAAAGTCTGAAAAATGTCTGAGTAAAAATGTCCGAGTAAAAAAGTAAAAAAAAAAAGAAGTACGAGTAAAAAAAGTCTGAAAAAAGTCAGAGCAAAAAAAGTCTGAAAAATGTCCGAGTAAAAAAGTAAAAAAAAAAAAGAAGTACGAGTAAAAAATGTCTGAAAAATGTCTGAGTGAAAAAGTCTGAAAAATGTCTGAGTGAAAAAAGTCTGAAAAATGTCTGAGTGAAAAAGTCTGAAAAATGTCTGAGTAAAAAAATTAAAAAAAAAGAAGTACGAGTAAAAAAAGTCTGAAAAAAGTCAGAGCAAAAAAAGTCTGAAAAATGTCCGAGTAAAAAAGTAAAAAAAAAAAAGAAGTACGAGTAAAAAATGTCTGAAAAATGTCTGAGTGAAAAAGTCTGAAAAATGTCTGAGTGAAAAAAGTCTGAAAAATGTCTGAGTGAAAAAGTCTGAAAAATGTCTGAGTAAAAAAGTCTGAAAAATGTCTGAGTAAAAAAGTAAAAAAAAAAGAAGTACGAGTAAAAAAGTGTGAAAATAGTCAGAGTAAAAAAAGTCTGAAAAATGTCTGAGTGAAAAAGTAAAAAAAAAAGATGTCTGAAAAATGTCTGAGTGAAAAAGTCTGAAAAATGTCCGAGTAAAAAGGTCAAAAAGAAAGAAGTCCGAGTAAAAAAGTGTGAAAATAGTCAGAGTAAAAAAAGTCTGAAAAATGTCTGAGTGAAAAAGTAAAAAAAAAAGAAGTCTGAAAAATGTCCGAGTAAAAAAGTATAAAAAAAAGAAGTACGAGTAAAAAAGTGTGAAAATAGTCAGAGTAAAAAAAGTCTGAAAAATGTCTGAGTGAAAAAGTAAAAAAAAAAGATGTCTGAAAAATGTCTGAGTGAAAAAGTCTGAAAAATGTCTGAGTAAAAAAAGTGTGAAAAATGTCTGAGTAAAAAGGTCAAAAAGAAAGAAGTCCGAGTAAGAATGTGTGAAAATAGTCAGAGTAAAAAAAATCTGAAAAATGTCTGAATGAAAAAGTGTGAAAAAAGTCAGAGTAAAAAAAATCTGAAAAAAGTCTGAGTGAAAAAGTCTCAAATATGTCTGAGTAAAAAAAGTAAAAAAAAAAAAAAGAAGTCTGAAAAATGTCTGAGTAAAAATGTCTGGAAAAATCTCCGAGTAAAAAAAGTCTGAAAAAAGTCAGAGTGAAAAAGTCTGAAAAATGTTTGCGTAAAAAAAGTAAAAAAAAAAAAAAGAAGTCTGAAAAATGTCCGAGTAATAAAAGTCTGAAAAATGTCAGAGTAAAAAAGTATAAAAAAAAAGATTTCTGAAAAATGTCTGAGTAAAAATGTCCGAGTAAAAACAGTCTGAAAAATGTCCGAGTAAAAACAGTCTGAAAAATGTCCGAGTAAAAAAGTAAAAAAAAAAGATGTCAGAGTAAAAAAAGTCTGAAAGATGTCAGTGAAAAAGTCTAAAAAATGTCTGAGTAAAAAAGTCTAAAACATTGTCCGAGCAAAAAAGTACAAAAAAAGAAGTCTAAAAAATGTCTGAGTAAAAATAACTGGAAAAATCTCAGAGTAAAAAAAGTGTGAAAAAAGTCAGAGTAAAAAAAGTCTGAAAAATGTCCGAGTAAAAAAGTAAAAAAAAAAGATGTCGGACTAAAAAAGTATGAAAAATGTCTGAGTGAAAACTTCTGAAAAATGTCTGAGTAAAAAAGTCTAAAAAAATGTCCGCGTACAAAAGTATAAAAAAAAGAAGTCTGAAAAATGTCTGAGTAAAAATAACTGGAAAAATCTCAGAGTAAAAAAAGTGTGAAAAAAGTAAGAGTAAAAAAAGTGTGAAAAATGTCTGAGTGAAAAAGTGTGAAAAATGTCTGAGTAAAAAAGTAAAAAAAAAAGAAGTCCGAGTAAAAAAAGTGTGAAAAATGTCTGAGTAAAAAAGTAAAAAAAAAAGAAGTAAGAGTAAAAAAAGTCTGAAAAAAGTCAGAGTAAAAAAAGTCTGAAAAATGTCTGAGTAAAAAAAGTATAAAAAAAAAGATTTCTGAAAAATATCTGAGTAAAAATGTCCGAGTAAAAAAAGTCTGAAAAAAGTCAGAGTAAAAAAGTGTGAAAAAAGTCACAGTAAAAAATTCTGAAAAATGTCTGAGTAAAAATGTCCTAGTAAAAAATTAAAAAAAAAAGAAGCTAGAGTGAAAAAGTGTGAAAATAGTCAGAGTAAAAAAAGTCTGAAAAATGTCTGAGTGAAAAAGTCTGAAAAATGTCTGAGTAAAAAAGTTTGAAAAATGTCTGAGTAAAAAAGAAAAAAAAAAGAAGTACGAGTAAAAAAGTGTGAAAATAGTCAGAGTAAAAAAAGTCTGAAAAATGTCTGAGTAAAAATGTCCGAGTAAAAAAGTAAAAAAAAAAAGAAGTACGAGTAAAAAAAGTCTGAAAAAAGTCAGAGCAAAAAAAGTCTGAAAAATGTCCGAGTAAAAAAGTAAAAAAAAAAAAGAAGTACGAGTAAAAAATGTCTGAAAAATGTCTGAGTGAAAAAGTCTGAAAAATGTCTGAGTGAAAAAAGTCTGAAAAATGTCTGAGTGAAAAAGTCTGAAAAATGTCTGAGTAAAAAAATTAAAAAAAAAGAAGTACGAGTAAAAAAAGTCTGAAAAAAGTCAGAGCAAAAAAAGTCTGAAAAATGTCCGAGTAAAAAAGTAAAAAAAAAAAAGAAGTACGAGTAAAAAATGTCTGAAAAATGTCTGAGTGAAAAAGTCTGAAAAATGTCTGAGTGAAAAAAGTCTGAAAAATGTCTGAGTAAAAAAGTCTGAAAAATGTCTGAGTAAAAAAGTAAAAAAAAAAGAAGTACGAGTAAAAAAGTGTGAAAATAGTCAGAGTAAAAAAAGTCTGAAAAATGTCTGAGTGAAAAAGTAAAAAAAAAAGATGTCTGAAAAATGTCTGAGTGAAAAAGTCTGAAAAATGTCCGAGTAAAAAAAGTCTGAAAAATGTCCGAGTAAAAAGGTCAAAAAGAAAGAAGTCCGAGTAAAAAAGTGTGAAAATAGTCAGAGTAAAAAAAGTCTGAAAAATGTCTGAGTGAAAAAGTAAAAAAAAAAGAAGTCTGAAAAATGTCCGAGTAAAAAAGTATAAAAATAATGAAGTCTGAAAAATGTCTGAGTAAAAAAAGTGTGAAAAATGTCTGAGTAAAAAGGTCAAAAAGAAAGAAGTCCGAGTAAGAATGTGTGAAAATAGTCAGAGTAAAAAAAATCTGAAAAATGTCTGAATGAAAAAGTGTGAAAAAAGTCAGAGTAAAAAAAATCTGAAAAAAGTCTGAGTGAAAAAGTCTCAAATATGTCTGAGTAAAAAAAGTAAAAAAAAAAAAAAGAAGTCTGAAAAATGTCTGAGTAAAAATGTCTGGAAAAATCTCCGAGTAAAAAAAGTCTGAAAAAAGTCAGAGTGAAAAAGTCTGAAAAATGTTTGCGTAAAAAAAGTAAAAAAAAAAAAAAGAAGTCTGAAAAATGTCCGAGTAATAAAAGTCTGAAAAATGTCAGAGTAAAAAAGTATAAAAAAAAAGATTTCTGAAAAATGTCTGAGTAAAAATGTCCGAGTAAAAACAGTCTGAAAAATGTCCGAGTAAAAAAGTAAAAAAAAAAGATGTCAGAGTAAAAAAAGTCTGAAAGATGTCAGTGAAAAAGTCTAAAAAATGTCTGAGTAAAAAAGTCTAAAACATTGTCCGAGCAAAAAAGTACAAAAAAAGAAGTCTAAAAAATGTCTGAGTAAAAATAACTGGAAAAATCTCAGAGTAAAAAAAGTGTGAAAAAAGTCAGAGTAAAAAAAGTCTGAAAAAAGTCCGAGTAAAAAAGTAAAAAAAAAAGATGTCGGACTAAAAAAGTATGAAAAATGTCTGAGTGAAAACTTCTGAAAAATGTCTGAGTAAAAAAGTCTAAAAAAATGTCCGCGTACAAAAGTATAAAAAAAAGAAGTCTGAAAAATGTCTGAGTAAAAATAACTGGAAAAATCTCAGAGTAAAAAAAGTGTGAAAAAAGTAAGAGTAAAAAAAGTGTGAAAAATGTCTGAGTAAAAAAGTAAAAAAAAAAGAAGTCCGAGTAAAAAAAGTGTGAAAAATGTCTGAGTAAAAAAGTAAAAAAAAAAGAAGTAAGAGTAAAAAAAGTCTGAAAAAAGTCAGAGTAAAAAAAGTCTGAAAAATGTCTGAGTAAAAAAAGTATAAAAAAAAAGATTTCTGAAAAATATCTGAGTAAAAATGTCCGAGTAAAAAAAGTCTGAAAAAAGTCAGAGTAAAAAAGTGTGAAAAAAGTCACAGTAAAAAAGTCTGAAAAATGTCTGAGTAAAAATGTCCTAGTAAAAAAGTAAAAAAAAAAGAAGCTAGAGTGAAAAAGTGTGAAAATAGTCAGAGTAAAAAAAGTCTGAAAAATGTCTGAGTGAAAAAGTCTGAAAAATGTCTGAGTAAAAAAGTTTGAAAAATGTCTGAGTAAAAAAGAAAAAAAAAAGAAGTACGAGTAAAAAAGTGTGAAAATAGTCAGAGTAAAAAAAGTCTGAAAAATGTCTGAGTAAAAATGTCCGAGTAAAAAAGTAAAAAAAAAAGAAGTACGAGTAAAAAAAGTCTGAAAAAAGTCAGAGCAAAAAAAGTCTGAAAAATGTCTGAGTAAAAAAGTAAAAAAAAAAAAGAAGTACGAGTAAAAAATGTCTGAAAAATGTCTGAGTGAAATAGTCTGAAAATAGTCAGAGTAAAAAAAGTCTGAAAAATGTCTGAGTGAAAAAGTCTGAAAAATGTCTGAGTAAAAAAGTCTGAAAAATGTCTGAGTAAAAAAGTAAAAAAAAAAGAAGTACGAGTAAAAAAGTGTGAAAATAGTCAGAGTAAAAAAAGTCTGAAAAATGTCTGAGTGAAAAAGTAAAAAAAAAAGATTTCTGAAAAATGTCTGAGTGAAAAAGTCTGAAAAATGTCCGAGTAAAAAAAGTCTGAAAAATGTCCGAGTAAAAAGGTCAAAAAGAAAGAAGTCCGAGTAAAAAAGTGTGAAAATAGTCAGAGTAAAAAAAGTCTGAAAAATGTCTGAGTGAAAAAGTAAAAAAAAAAGAAGTCTGAAAAATGTCCGAGTAATAAAAGTCTGAAAAATAATGAAGTCTGAAAAATGTCTGAGTGAAAAAGTAAAAAAAAAAGATGTCTGAAAAATGTCTGAGTGAAAAAGTCTGAAAAATGTCCGAGTAAAAAAGTCTGAAAAATGTCCGAGTAAAAAGGTCAAAAAGAAAGAAGTCCGAGTAAAAAAGTGTGAAAATAGTCAGAGTAAAAAAAGTCTGAAAAATGTCTGAGTGAAAAAGTAAAAAAAAAAGAAGTCTGAAAAATGTCCGAGTAATAAAAGTCTGAAAAATAATGAAGTCTGAAAAATGTCTGAGTGAAAAAGTAAAAAAAGAAGATGTCTGAAAAATGTCCGAGTAAAAAAGTATAAAAATAATGAAGTCTGAAAAATGTCTGAGTAAAAAAAGTGTGAAAAATGTCTGAGTAAAAAGGTCAAAAAGAAAGAAGTCCGAGTAAGAATGTGTGAAAATAGTCAGAGTAAAAAAAATCTGAAAAATGTCTGAATGAAAAAGTGTGAAAAAAGTCAGAGTAAAAAAAATCTGAAAAAAGTCTGAGTGAAAAAGTCTCAAATATGTCTGAGTAAAAAAAGTAAAAAAAAAAAAAAAGAAGTCTGAAAAATGTCTGAGTAAAAATGTCTGGAAAAATCTCCGAGTAAAAAAAGTCTGAAAAAAGTCAGAGTGAAAAAGTCTGAAAAATGTTTGCGTAAAAAAAGTAAAAAAAAAAAAAAGAAGTCTGAAAAATGTCCGAGTAATAAAAGTCTAAAAAAATGTCCGCGTACAAAAGTATAAAAAAAAGAAGTCTGAAAAATGTCTGAGTAAAAATAACTGGAAAAATCTCAGAGTAAAAAAAGTGTGAAAAAAGTAAGAGTAAAAAAAGTGTGAAAAATGTCTGAGTAAAAAAGTGTGAAAAATGTCTGAGTAAAAAAGTAAAAAAAAAAGAAGTCCGAGTAAAAAAAGTGTGAAAAAAGTCAAAAAAAAAGAAGTAAGAGTAAAAAAAGTCTGAAAAAAGTCAGAGTAAAAAAAGTCTGAAAAATGTCTGAGTAAAAAAAGTATAAAAAAAAAGATTTCTGAAAAATATCTGAGTAAAAATGTCCGAGTAAAAAAAGTCTGAAAAAAGTCAGAGTAAAAAAGTGTGAAAAAAGTCACAGTAAAAAAGTCTGAAAAATGTCTGAGTAAAAATGTCCTAGTAAAAAAGTAAAAAAAAAAGAAGCTAGAGTGAAAAAGTGTGAAAATAGTCAGAGTAAAAAAAGTCTGAAAAATGTCTGAGTGAAAAAGTCTGAAAAATGTCTGAGTAAAAAAGTTTGAAAAATGTCTGAGTAAAAAAGAAAAAAAAAAGAAGTACGAGTAAAAAAGTGTGAAAATAGTCAGAGTAAAAAAAGTCTGAAAAAAGTCAGAGCAAAAAAAGTCTGAAAAATGTCCGAGTAAAAAAGTAAAAAAAAAAAAGAAGTACGAGTAAAAAATGTCTGAAAAATGTCTGAGTGAAAAAGTCTGAAAAATGTCTGAGTGAAAAAAGTCTGAAAAATGTCTGAGTGAAAAAGTCTGAAAAATGTCTGAGTAAAAAAGTCTGAAAAATGTCTGAGTAAAAAAGTAAAAAAAAAAGAAGTACGAGTAAAAAAGTGTGAAAATAGTCAGAGTAAAAAAAGTCTGAAAAATGTCTGAGTGAAAAAGTAAAAAAAAAAGATGTCTGAAAAATGTCTGAGTGAAAAAGTCTGAAAAATGTCCGAGTAAAAAAAGTCTGAAAAATGTCCGAGTAAAAAGGTCAAAAAGAAAGAAGTCCGAGTAAAAAAGTGTGAAAATAGTCAGAGTAAAAAAAGTCTGAAAAATGTCTGAGTGAAAAAGTAAAAAAAAAAGAAGTCTGAAAAATGTCCGAGTAAAAAAGTATAAAAATAATGAAGTCTGAAAAATGTCTGAGTAAAAAAAGTGTGAAAAATGTCTGAGTAAAAAGGTCAAAAAGAAAGAAGTCCGAGTAAGAATGTGTGAAAATAGTCAGAGTAAAAAAAATCTGAAAAATGTCTGAGTGAAAAAGTCTCAAATATGTCTGAGTAAAAAAAGTAAAAAAAAAAAAAAGAAGTCTGAAAAATGTCTGAGTAAAAATGTCTGGAAAAATCTCCGAGTAAAAAAAGTCTGAAAAAAGTCAGAGTGAAAAAGTCTGAAAAATGTTTGCGTAAAAAAAGTAAAAAAAAAAAAAAGAAGTCTGAAAAATGTCCGAGTAATAAAAGTCTGAAAAATGTCAGAGTAAAAAAGTATAAAAAAAAAGATTTCTGAAAAATGTCTGAGTAAAAATGTCCGAGTAAAAACAGTCTGAAAAATGTCCGAGTAAAAACAGTCTGAAAAATGTCCGAGTAAAAAAGTAAAAAAAAAAGATGTCAGAGTAAAAAAAGTCTGAAAGATGTCAGTGAAAAAGTCTAAAAAATGTCTGAGTAAAAAAGTCTAAAACATTGTCCGAGCAAAAAAGTAAAAAAAAAGAAGTCTAAAAAATGTCTGAGTAAAAATAACTGGAAAAATCTCAGAGTAAAAAAAGTGTGAAAAAAGTCAGAGTAAAAAAAGTCTGAAAAATGTCCGAGTAAAAAAGTAAAAAAAAAAGATGTCGGACTAAAAAAGTATGAAAAATGTCTGAGTGAAAACTTCTGAAAAATGTCTGAGTAAAAAAGTCTAAAAAAATGTCCGCGTACAAAAGTATAAAAAAAAGAAGTCTGAAAAATGTCTGAGTAAAAATAACTGGAAAAATCTCAGAGTAAAAAAAGTGTGAAAAAAGTAAGAGTAAAAAAAGTGTGAAAAATGTCTGAGTAAAAAAGTAAAAAAAAAAAGAAGTCCGAGTAAAAAAAGTGTGAAAAATGTCTGAGTAAAAAAGTAAAAAAAAAAGAAGTAAGAGTAAAAAAAGTCTGAAAAAAGTCAGAGTAAAAAAAGTCTGAAAAATGTCTGAGTAAAAAAAGTATAAAAAAAAAGATTTCTGAAAAATATCTGAGTAAAAATGTCCGAGTAAAAAAAGTCTGAAAAAAGTCAGAGTAAAAAAGTGTGAAAAAAGTCACAGTAAAAAAGTCTGAAAAATGTCTGAGTAAAAATGTCCTAGTAAAAAAGTAAAAAAAAAAGAAGCTAGAGTGAAAAAGTGTGAAAATAGTCAGAGTAAAAAAAGTCTGAAAAATGTCTGAGTGAAAAAGTCTGAAAAATGTCTGAGTAAAAAAGTTTGAAAAATGTCTGAGTAAAAAAGAAAAAAAAAAGAAGTACGAGTAAAAAAGTGTGAAAATAGTCAGAGTAAAAAAAGTCTGAAAAATGTCTGAGTGAAAAAGTAAAAAAAAAAGATGTCTGAAAAATGTCTGAGTGAAAAAGTCTGAAAAATGTCCGAGTAAAAAAGTCTGAAAAATGTCCGAGTAAAAAGGTCAAAAAGAAAGAAGTCCGAGTAAAAAAGTGTGAAAATAGTCAGAGTAAAAAAAGTCTGAAAAATGTCTGAGTGAAAAAGTAAAAAAAAAAGAAGTCTGAAAAATGTCCGAGTAATAAAAGTCTGAAAAATAATGAAGTCTGAAAAATGTCTGAGTGAAAAAGTAAAAAAAAAAGATGTCTGAAAAATGTCCGAGTAAAAAAGTATAAAAATAATGAAGTCTGAAAAATGTCTGAGTAAAAAAAGTGTGAAAAATGTCTGAGTAAAAAGGTCAAAAAGAAAGAAGTCCGAGTAAGAATGTGTGAAAATAGTCAGAGTAAAAAAAATCTGAAAAATGTCTGAATGAAAAAGTGTGAAAAAAGTCAGAGTAAAAAAAATCTGAAAAAAGTCTGAGTGAAAAAGTCTCAAATATGTTTGCGTAAAAAAAGTAAAAAAAAAAAAAAGAAGTCTGAAAAATGTCCGAGTAATAAAAGTCTGAAAAATGTCAGAGTAAAAAAGTATAAAAAAAAAGATTTCTGAAAAATGTCTGAGTAAAAGAGTCTAAAAAAATGTCCGCGTACAAAAGTATAAAAAAAAGAAGTCTGAAAAATGTCTGAGTAAAAATAACTGGAAAAATCTCAGAGTAAAAAAAGTGTGAAAAAAGTAAGAGTAAAAAAAGTGTGAAAAATGTCTGAGTAAAAAAGTGTGAAAAATGTCTGAGTAAAAAAGTAAAAAAAAAAGAAGTCCGAGTAAAAAAAGTGTGAAAAAAGTCAAAAAAAAAGAAGTAAGAGTAAAAAAAGTCTGAAAAAAGTCAGAGTAAAAAAAGTCTGAAAAATATCTGAGTAAAAAAAGTATAAAAAAAAAGATTTCTGAAAAATATCTGAGTAAAAATGTCCGAGTAAAAAAAGTCTGAAAAAAGTCAGAGTAAAAAAGTGTGAAAAAAGTCACAGTAAAAAAGTCTGAAAAATGTCTGAGTAAAAATGTCCTAGTAAAAAAGTAAAAAAAAAAGAAGCTAGAGTGAAAAAGTGTGAAAATAGTCAGAGTAAAAAAAGTCTGAAAAATGTCTGAGTGAAAAAGTCTGAAAAATGTCTGAGTAAAAAAGTTTGAAAAATGTCTGAGTAAAAAAGAAAAAAAAAAGAAGTACGAGTAAAAAAGTGTGAAAATAGTCAGAGTAAAAAAAGTCTGAAAAATGTCTGAGTAAAAATGTCCGAGTAAAAAAGTAAAAAAAAAAGAAGTACGAGTAAAAAAAGTCTGAAAAAAGTCAGAGCAAAAAAAGTCTGAAAAATGTCCGAGTAAAAAAGTAAAAAAAAAAAAGAAGTACGAGTGAAAAAGTCTGAAAAATGTCTGAGTAAAAAAAGTAAAAAAAAAAGAAGTCTGAAAAATGTCCGAGTAATAAAAGTCTGAAAAATGTCAGAGTAAAAAAGTATAAAAAAAAAGATTTCTGAAAAATGTCTGAGTAAAAAAGTCTAAAAAAATGTCCGCGTACAAAAGTATAAAAAAAAGAAGTCTGAAAAATGTCTGAGTAAAAATAACTGGAAAAATCTCAGAGTAAAAAAAGTGTGAAAAAAGTAAGAGTAAAAAAAGTGTGAAAAATGTCTGAGTAAAAAAGTGTGAAAAATGTCTGAGTAAAAAAGTAAAAAAAAAAGAAGTCCGAGTAAAAAAAGTGTGAAAAAAGTCAAAAAAAAAGAAGTAAGAGTAAAAAAAGTCTGAAAAAAGTCAGAGTAAAAAAAGTCTGAAAAATATCTGAGTAAAAAAAGTATAAAAAAAAAGATTTCTGAAAAATATCTGAGTAAAAATGTCCGAGTAAAAAAAGTCTGAAAAAAGTCAGAGTAAAAAAGTGTGAAAAAAGTCACAGTAAAAAAGTCTGAAAAATGTCTGAGTAAAAATGTCCTAGTAAAAAAGTAAAAAAAAAAGAAGCTAGAGTGAAAAAGTGTGAAAATAGTCAGAGTAAAAAAAGTCTGAAAAATGTCTGAGTGAAAAAGTCTTAAAAATGTCTGAGTAAAAAAGTTTGAAAAATGTCTGAGTAAAAAAGAAAAAAAAAAGAAGTACGAGTAAAAAAGTGTGAAAATAGTCAGAGTAAAAAAAGTCTGAAAAATGTCTGAGTGAAAAAGTAAAAAAAAAAGATGTCTGAAAAATGTCTGAGTGAAAAAGTCTGAAAAATGTCCGAGTAAAAAAGTCTGAAAAATGTCCGAGTAAAAAGGTCAAAAAGAAAGAAGTCCGAGTAAAAAAGTGTGAAAATAGTCAGAGTAAAAAAAGTCTGAAAAATGTCTGAGTGAAAAAGTAAAAAAAAAAGAAGTCTGAAAAATGTCCGAGTAATAAAAGTATGAAAAATAATGAAGTCTGAAAAATGTCCGAGTAAAAAAGTATAAAAAAGAGAAGTCTGAAAAATGTCTGAGTAAAAAAGTATAAAAATAATGAAGTCTGAAAAATGTCTGAGTAAAAAAAGTGTGAAAAATGTCTGAGTAAAAAGGTCAAAAAGAAAGAAGTCCGAGTAAGAATGTGTGAAAATAGTCAGAGTAAAAAAAATCTGAAAAATGTCTGAATGAAAAAGTGTGAAAAAAGTCAGAGTAAAAAAAATCTGAAAAAAGTCTGAGTGAAAAAGTCTCAAATATGTTTGCGTAAAAAAAGTAAAAAAAAAAAAAAGAAGTCTGAAAAATGTCCGAGTAATAAAAGTCTGAAAAATGTCAGAGTAAAAAAGTATAAAAAAAAAGATTTCTGAAAAATGTCTGAGTAAAAGAGTCTAAAAAAATGTCCGCGTACAAAAGTATAAAAAAAAGAAGTCTGAAAAATGTCTGAGTAAAAATAACTGGAAAAATCTCAGAGTAAAAAAAGTGTGAAAAAAGTAAGAGTAAAAAAAGTGTGAAAAATGTCTGAGTAAAAAAGTGTGAAAAATGTCTGAGTAAAAAAGTAAAAAAAAAAGAAGTCCGAGTAAAAAAAGTGTGAAAAAAGTCAAAAAAAAAGAAGTAAGAGTAAAAAAAGTCTGAAAAAAGTCAGAGTAAAAAAAGTCTGAAAAATATCTGAGTAAAAAAAGTATAAAAAAAAAGATTTCTGAAAAATATCTGAGTAAAAATGTCCGAGTAAAAAAAGTCTGAAAAAAGTCAGAGTAAAAAAGTGTGAAAAAAGTCACAGTAAAAAAGTCTGAAAAATGTCTGAGTAAAAATGTCCTAGTAAAAAAGTAAAAAAAAAAGAAGCTAGAGTGAAAAAGTGTGAAAATAGTCAGAGTAAAAAAAGTCTGAAAAATGTCTGAGTGAAAAAGTCTGAAAAATGTCTGAGTAAAAAAGTTTGAAAAATGTCTGAGTAAAAAAGAAAAAAAAAAGAAGTACGAGTAAAAAAGTGTGAAAATAGTCAGAGTAAAAAAAGTCTGAAAAATGTCTGAGTAAAAATGTCCGAGTAAAAAAGTAAAAAAAAAAGAAGTACGAGTAAAAAAAGTCTGAAAAAAGTCAGAGCAAAAAAAGTCTGAAAAATGTCCGAGTAAAAAAGTAAAAAAAAAAAAGAAGTACGAGTGAAAAAGTCTGAAAAATGTCTGAGTAAAAAAAGTAAAAAAAAAAGAAGTCTGAAAAATGTCCGAGTAATAAAAGTCTGAAAAATGTCAGAGTAAAAAAGTATAAAAAAAAAGATTTCTGAAAAATGTCTGAGTAAAAAAGTCTAAAAAAATGTCCGCGTACAAAAGTATAAAAAAAAGAAGTCTGAAAAATGTCTGAGTAAAAATAACTGGAAAAATCTCAGAGTAAAAAAAGTGTGAAAAAAGTAAGAGTAAAAAAAGTGTGAAAAATGTCTGAGTAAAAAAGTGTGAAAAATGTCTGAGTAAAAAAGTAAAAAAAAAAGAAGTCCGAGTAAAAAAAGTGTGAAAAAAGTCAAAAAAAAAGAAGTAAGAGTAAAAAAAGTCTGAAAAAAGTCAGAGTAAAAAAAGTCTGAAAAATATCTGAGTAAAAAAAGTATAAAAAAAAAGATTTCTGAAAAATATCTGAGTAAAAATGTCCGAGTAAAAAAAGTCTGAAAAAAGTCAGAGTAAAAAAGTGTGAAAAAAGTCACAGTAAAAAAGTCTGAAAAATGTCTGAGTAAAAATGTCCTAGTAAAAAAGTAAAAAAAAAAGAAGCTAGAGTGAAAAAGTGTGAAAATAGTCAGAGTAAAAAAAGTCTGAAAAATGTCTGAGTGAAAAAGTCTGAAAAATGTCTGAGTAAAAAAGTTTGAAAAATGTCTGAGTAAAAAAGAAAAAAAAAAGAAGTACGAGTAAAAAAGTGTGAAAATAGTCAGAGTAAAAAAAGTCTGAAAAATGTCTGAGTAAAAATGTCCGAGTAAAAAAGTAAAAAAAAAAAGAAGTACGAGTAAAAAAAGTCTGAAAAAAGTCAGAGCAAAAAAAGTCTGAAAAATGTCCGAGTAAAAAAGTAAAAAAAAAAAAGAAGTACGAGTGAAAAAGTCTGAAAAATGTCTGAGTAAAAAAAGTAAAAAAAAAAGATGTCGGAGTAAAAATGTCTGGAAAAATCTCCGAGTCAAAAAAGTCTGAAAAATGTCTGAGTGAAAAAGTCTGAAAAATGTCTGAGTGAAAAAGTCTGAAAAATGTCTGAGTAAAAAAAGTATAAAAAAAAAGATTTCTGAAAAATATCTGAGTAAAAATGTCCGAGTAAAAAAAGTCTGAAAAAAGTCAGAGTAAAAAAGTGTGAAAAAGTCACAGTAAAAAAGTCTGAAAAATGTCTGAGTAAAAATGTCCTAGTAAAAAAGTAAAAAAAAAAGAAGCTAGAGTGAAAAAGTGTGAAAATAGTCAGAGTAAAAAAAGTCTGAAAAATGTCTGAGTGAAAAAGTCTGAAAAATGTCTGAGTAAAAAAGTTTGAAAAATGTCTGAGTAAAAAAGAAAAAAAAAAGAAGTACGAGTAAAAAAAGTCTGAAAAAAGTCAGAGCAAAAAAAGTCTGAAAAATGTCCGAGTAAAAAAGTAAAAAAAAAAAAGAAGTACGAGTAAAAAATGTCTGAAAAATGTCTGAGTGAAAAAGTCTGAAAAATGTCTGAGTAAAAAAAGTAAAAAAAAAAAAGTCAGAGTAAAAAAGTGTGAAAAAAGTCAAAGTAAAAAGT
Source organism: Sebastolobus alascanus (assembly GCA_916701645.2). NCBI lineage: Eukaryota > Metazoa > Chordata > Actinopteri > Perciformes > Sebastidae > Sebastolobus > Sebastolobus alascanus. The sequence goes on along the minus strand of CAKAOJ020001550.1, from coordinate 2,439 downwards.
GTGCAAAATGTCTGAGTCATTGTTATATCACAGGCAATAAATCTATATTTATTCCCTTTTCTTTGGGGGAATATTTCTAATCTACTATGGCATCACTTCCTCCCTTACGATGTCATGTCGGGTCTAAATCGCCAAAGAATTTTAACTATTCATATCTTTGTGCACTTTGTAATAAATCATTTTCAATTCATACAAGTCTCTCCTGATTGAAATGTATTTATCCTTATACAGAGTTTGAAGGAAGACTGGTTGTCGTATAGGCGGACTGTCATTGTGCTTCCATCTATCTGCTTGCAGCCGTTTTTGTGAACGGGGATTATTATTGTAAATTGTGCACTTCGATATTTATTAAACGGCCACACTATAATGTAATTGTGAGGTGTTTAAATGCATGTCCTGTTTCCCTTTTAGTGTTGGTCGTCCCAACAGTAAGCACGCTGCGGGTCCGAGTGTAACCTTAATGAATTAAAGGTACGGCATATTGGTTTTATAATTATGAAAACATGGTTTTTAAAATGTGTATGAATTAATGTATTGTTGTCTAATTGTATGTTTATTTTTATAGGACTGTCTTCATGTGTGGTATTGACTGTCACTGTTTTTTCCCACATTGTTTAGAGTAACGGGCCTTTTTATTTTCTTTCTTGTTTTCTTTGTTTCTTTTTAGTATTATTATTTTTATTATCACTGGGAATAGTGCAATAGCGTTGATGGGTGTAGTGCAATAGTGTTGACGGGCATATGTGCAATAATTCTGATGGCGTGTGAAATCTTAGAGTCATAGCAGAACCAGGTGGAAGTTATAAGGCTCCAGATAAGCTTAGAGACCCCTTCTGGTGTAATCATAACCTGACGTTGGTTGCAGTGTCATCCACCTATCAGTTCCTGGGTGGAATATATATATACGATTTGTGGTTCTTGAGAGTGTGCAGTGACATTTCCCTTAAGGAATCATATTTGTGTTTAACTGTGTGGTTGGGTCCTAAAGTTTACTGTAGCCATTGACAGATTCCTGGGTATTTTGCTATCTAGATCCAGAACCAGGTGATCACCGCAATAACAACGGAAAAGAAGGCTCTCATCCAGAGCGAGGCAGAGTGGAGCATTAAACTCACCGCTCTGGAAGTACAGTTGGCTGCAAAGGACGAGAGCTTGAAGAAAGCGCAGGAGCTGCAACAACAGAGCAGACAAACCGAGGAGGATTGGCGCAACAAACTGAGCCAATCGGAGGACGACGTCAAGTTCCTTATCGAGCGAAGCATCGACCTCCAGGTGCTCGCTATGAAAACGGACAAGGACAAGAAGAAGGACAAGAAGTTGGTCGAAAAAATCCTGAAGAAGGAGAGGAAGAAGGAGCAGGAGAGACAGAAGACAGAGGAGCAACAGGAGAAGAGAGAAAAGAAGGAACTGGAAAGACAAGAGAAGGAGAGGAAGGATAGGGAGAAGAGAGGGGAGTAACATCCCTTATCTCCTCCTCACCCTTCCCCTATCCCCATCCCCCTTCCTACCAAACACCGTCCCACCCCTTTACACCCCCTCACTTATGGGTTTATTCCGGGTGATCCGGTTTCCTTCTACGCAAAGACATCCATCCATTCTCCAAGGTGAGATGGTGGTTGAGTGATTTTCCCCGTGTCTGTGTGGGTTTATTCCGGGTGATCCGGTTTCCTTCTACGCAAAGACATCCATCCATTCTCCCTCCTCTCCAAGGTGACATGGTGGCAGAGTGATTCTCCCCGTGTCTGTACGGGTTTTCCACCGGCTACGCCGGTTTCCTACATAAATAACAACAATAAAAAGTTTTCTATTATCTATACTGCAAATATTGCAATACTTTCATCAGTGGGCCATAGGTTCAAACTAACTTCAACAAAGACCAAGATTTTACATGTATCACCCAGAAATTGTTTTTTCAAAGATTTATGAGGACAAACAGGTTTATGATATGCAATAAAAGCCCCAGATCAGAAATGAACCAAGCAGGAAGCAGTTATGGTGTATGCCAGTTCATTGGTTGCGATCTAATATGCTGTATACTGTGGGTCCTCTAAGAAAAGATCAACAGAAAACATGAATTCTTTTTATAGTTTTATTGATGGTAATTACCCATGGTTTTAATTTGATCACTCATCCGGTAATAATCATGGCTTTAAAATTAAACTGACTTCCTTATCGCAATAGAAAAATGTATACTTAATACGTTGTACAATACTGGTTTTGGTCCAAACAAAAGTGGATCAGAAAAGCCAAGGCCAACTCAAGTTTCAAGTCTTCGAGCATCTTAGGCCCAGGAATGAAGTGGTGGTGAAAAGCTGAATGATTTAGCCTATTCATTTGAGCTATTCCCTTAAAGTATTCAAATTTAAATATGTTGTCAACTGGTTTGTGGTCATGTGATTTAAAAAGTGCTAAATAAATAACCATGAATCCCTTAAAAAA
>CAKAOJ020001549.1:25000-27500 GCA_916701645.2 Sebastolobus alascanus | reverse complement strand
ATCATCATCACCATCTTGTGTTCCGGTCAGGTCAACCACAGCATCATCATCATCATCATCATCATCACCATCTTGTGTTCCGGTCAGGTCTATCACAGCATCATCATCATCATCATCACCATCTTGTGTTCCGGTCAGGTCTACCACAGCATCATCATCATCATCATCATCATCATCATCATCTTCACCATCTTGTGTTCCGGTCAGGTCTACCACAGCATCATCATCATCATCATCATCATCATCATCATCATCATCATCATCATCATCATCACCATCTTGTGTTCCAGTCAGGTCTATCACAGCATCATCATCATCATCATCATCATCATCATCATCATCATCATCATCTTGTGTTCCGGTCAGGTCTATCACAGCATCATCATCATCATCATCATCATCACCATCTTGTGTTACGGTCAGGTCTATCACAGCATCATCATCATCATCATCATCATCATCATCATCATCAGCATCATGATCTTGTGTTCCGGTCAGGTCTATCACAGCATCATCATCATCATCATCATCATCATCATCATCATCATCATCATCATCTTGTGTTCCGGTCAGGTCTACCACAGCATCATCATCATCATCATCATCATCATCATCATCATCATCATCATCATCACCATCTTGTGTTCCAGTCAGGTCTATCACAGCATCATCATCATCATAATCATCATCATCATCATCATCACCATCATCATCATCATCATCATCATCATCATCACCATCTTGTGTTCCAGTCAGGTCTACCACAGCATCATCATCATCATCATCATCATCATCATCATCATCATCATCATCATCATCACCATCTTGTGTTCCAGTCAGGTCTATCACAGCATCATCATCATCATCATCATCATCATCATCATCATCATCATCATCATCATCATCATCATCATCTTGTGTTCCGGTCAGGTCTATCACAGCATCATCATCATCATCATCATCATCATCATCATCATCATCATCATCATCATCATCATCATCATCATCTTGTGTTCCGGTCAGGTCTACCACAGCATCATCATCATCATCATCATCATCATCATCATCATCATCATCATCATCATCATCATCATCTTGTGTTCCGGTCAGGTCTACCACAGCATCATCATCATCATCATCATCATCATCTTGTGTTCTGGTCAGGTCTATAACAGCATCATCATCATCATCATCATCATCATCATCATCATCACCATATTGTGTTCCAGTCAGGTCTATCACAGCATCATCATCATCATCATCATCATCATCATCATCATCATCATCATCATCATCATCATCATCATCACCATCTTGTGTTCCGGTCAGGTCTATAACAGCATCATCATCATCATCATCATCACCATCTTGTGTTCCGGTCAGGTCTACGACAGCATCATCATCATCATCATCATCATCATCAACATCTTGTGTTCCGGTCAGGTCAACCACAGCATCATCATCATCATCATCATCATTATCACCATCTTGTGTTCCGGTCAGGTCTATCACAGCATCATCATCATCATCATCACCATCTTGTGTTCCGGTCAGGTCTACCACAGCATCATCATCATCATCATCATCATCATCTTCACCATCTTGTGTTCCGGTCAGGTCTACCACAGCATCATCATCATCATCATCATCATCATCATCATCATCATCATCATCATCATCATCATCATCATCATCACCATCTTGTGTTCCAGTCAGGTCTATCACAGCATCATCATCATCATCATCATCATCATCATCATCATCATCTTGTGTTCCGGTCAGGTCTATCACAGCATCATCATCATCATCATCATCATCACCATCTTGTGTTCCGGTCAGGTCTATCACAGCATCATCATCATCATCATCATCATCATCATCATCATCAGCATCATGATCTTGTGTTCCGGTCAGGTCTATCACAGCATCATCATCATCATCATCATCATCATCATCATCATCATCATCATCATCTTGTGTTCCGGTCAGGTCTATCACAGCATCATCATCATCATCATCATCATCATCATCATCATCATCATCATCATCATCATCATCATCACCATCTTGTGTTCCAGTCAGGTCTATCACAGCATCATCATCATCATAATCATCATCATCATCATCATCATCATCATCATCATCATCATCATCATCATCACCATCTTGTGTTCCAGTCAGGTCTACCACAGCATCATCATCATCATCATCATCATCATCATCATCATCATCATCATCATCATCATCATCACCATCTTGTGTTCCAGTCAGGTCTATCACAGCATCATCATCATCATCATCATCATCATCATCATCATCATCATCATCATCATCATCATCATCTTGTGTTCCGGTCAGGTCTACCACAGCATCATCATCATCATCATCATCATCATCATCATCATCATCATCATCATCATCATCATCATCATCATCATCATCTTGTGTTCCAGTCAGGTCTATCACAGCATCATCATCATCATCATCATCATCATCATCA
>CAKAOJ020001549.1:20000-22500 GCA_916701645.2 Sebastolobus alascanus | reverse complement strand
CATCATCATCATCATCATCTTGTGTTCAGGTCAGGTCTATCAAAGCATCATCATCATCATCATCATCATCATCATCATCATCATCATCATCACCATCATGTGTTCCAGTCAGGTCTATCACAGCATCATCATCATCATCATCATCATCATCATCATCATCATCATCATCATCATCATCACCATCTTGTGTTCCGGTCAGGTCTATCACAGCATCACCATCATCATCATCATCACCATCTTGTGTTCCGGTCAGGTCTTCGACAGCATCATCATCATCATCATCATCATCATCACCATCTTGTGTTCCTGCCAGGTCAACCACAGCATCATCATCATCATCATCATCATTATCACCATCTTGTGTTCCGGTCAGGTCTATCACAGCATCATCATCATCATCATCATCATCATCATCATCATCATCATCATCATCATCATCATCATCATCATCATCACCATCTTGTGTTCCAGTCAGGTCTATCACAGCATCATCATCATCATCATCATCATCATCATCATCATCTTGTTTTCCGGTCAGGTCTATCACAGCATCATCATCATCATCATCATCATCACCATCTTGTGTTCCGGTCAGGTCTATCACAGCATCATCATCATCATCATCATCATCATCATCATCTTGTGTTCCGGTCAGGTCTATCACAGCATCATCATCATCATCATCATCATCACCATCTTGTGTTCCGGTCAGGTCTACGACAGCATCATCATCATCATCATCATCATCATCATCATCACCATCTTGTGTTCCGGTCAGGTCTATCACAGCATCATCATCATCATCATCATCATCATCTTGTGTTCCGGTCAGGTCTATCACAGCATCATCATCATCATCATCATCATCATCACCATCTTGTGTTCCGGTCAGGTCTACCACAGCATCATCATCATCATCATCATCATCATCATCATCATCATCATCATCATCATCACCATCTTGTGTTCCAGTCAGGTCTATCACAGCATCATCATCATCATCATCATCATCATCATCATCATCATCATCATCATCATCATCATCTTGTGTTCCGGTCAGGTCTACCACAGCATCATCATCATCATCATCATCATCATCATCATCATCATCTTGTGTTCCAGTCAGGTCTATCACAGCATCATCATCATCATCATCATCATCATCATCATCATCATCATCATCATCATCATCTTGTGTTCCGGTCAGATCTATCACAGCATCATCATCATCATCATCATCATCATCATCTTGTGTTCCGGTCAGGTCTACCACAGCATCATCATCATCATCATCATCATCATCTTGTGTTCCGGTCAGGTCTATCACAGCATCATCATCATCATCATCATCATCATCATCATCATCATCATCATTATCATCATCATCATCATCATCATCATCATCTTGTGTTCCGGTCAGGTCTATAACAGCATCATCATCATCATCATCATCATCATCATCATCATCATCATCCTCATCATCATCATCATCATCATCATCATCATCTTGTGTTCCTGTCAGGTCTATCACAGCATCATCATCATCATCATCATCATCATCATCATCATCATCATCATCATCATCATCTTGTGTTCCGGTCAGGTCTATCACAGCATCATCATCATCATCATCATCATCATCATCATCACCATCTTGTGTTCAGGTCAGGTCTATCAAAGCATCATCATCATCATCATCATCATCATCATCATCATCATCATCATCATCATCTTGTGTTCTGGTCAGGTCTACCACAGCATCATCATCATCATCATCATCATCTTGTGTTCCGGTCAGGTCTACCACAGCATCATCATCATCATCATCATCATCATTTTGAGTTCCGGTCAGGTCTACCACAGCATCATCATCATCATCATCATCATCATTTTGAGTTCTGGTCAGGTCTACCACAGCATCATCATCATCATCATCATCATCATCATCATCATCATCATCATCATCATCATCAGCATCTTGTGTTCCAGTCAGTTCTAACACAGCATCATCATCATCATCATCATCATCATCATCATCATCATCATCATCATCATCATCATCATCATCTTGTGTTCCGGTCAGGTCTATCAAAGCATCATCATCATCATCATCATCATCATCATCATCATCATCATCATCACCATCTTGTGTTCCAGTCAGGTCTATCACAGCATCATCATCATCATCATCATCATCATCATCATCATCATCATCATCATCATCATCATCATCATCTTGTGTTCCGGTCAGGTCTATCACAGCATCACCATCATCATCATCATCACCATCTTGTGTTCCGGTCAGGTCTACCACAGCATCATCATCATCATCATCATCATCATCACCATCTTGTGTTCCTGCCAGGTCAACCACAGCATCATCATCATCATCATCATTATCACCATCTTGTGTTCCGGTCAGGTCTATCACAGCATCATCATCATCATCATCATCATCATCATCATCATCATCATCATCATCATCATCATCATCATCATC
>CAKAOJ020001549.1:0-15000 GCA_916701645.2 Sebastolobus alascanus | reverse complement strand
CATCTTGTGTTCCAGTCAGGTCTATCACAGCATCATCATGATCATCATCATCATCATCATCATCATCATCATCATCATCATCATCATCATCATCTTGTGTTCCGGTCAGGTCTACCACAGCATCATCATCATCATCATCATCATCATCATCTTGTGTTCCAGTCAGGTCTATCACAGCATCATCATCATCATCATCATCATCATCATCATCATCATCATCATCATCATCATCTTGTGTTCGGGTCAGGTCTATCACAGCATCATCATCATCATCATCATCATCATCTCTTGTTCCAGTCAGGTCTATCACAGCATCATCATCATCATCATCATCATCATCATCATCATCATCATCTTGTGTTCGGGTCAGGTCTACCACAGCATCATCATCATCATCACCATCATCATCATCATCTTGTGTTCCGGTCAGGTCTATTTTATTAGGAAGATGACGGCGCGCACAGACGCAGCGGCTCTTAGCTCTCCAGTTCGGTGCTCCTTAAGTGTATTTTTATGTGTTTGTTTGTTCGTTAATGTTACGTTTTGTCGGGCAAACTTGAGCTACAGTCGACTACACATTTTAAATATTGGACAAGCAACCAATCAAGCCATTACAACGGAATTTCTGCAGTCAAACAACATACCGGAGGAGATCGCCAGACCACCGGGCTCTCCGTGGATTGTTTTCGGCGTTGGCAAGCGACAAAGGCGGAGGAGAGACAGGAAGCAGAAGCGCGGATGCCGGTCGGGCCTATTCGCTATGCTAAAGAAACAACCACATAAACCACCTCTTCCCAGCGTATTTCTCACTAACGCCAGATCCATCGCCGACAAAAATCGACGAATTACAGCTACAGATTTCAACGAACAACCTCATAAAAGACTGCTGCATTTTACTAATAACAGAGACGTGGCTAAACTCGCTCATACCCGACGCCGCCATGGAGCTAGCAGGCCGCACAACGTTCCGCTGGGATAGAAACAAAAACTCCGGTAAGACCAAAGGTGGTGGGGTTTGCATCTATGTACACAACGACTGGTGTAACAACACCAACGTCGTAGGCAGCCATTGTTCTCCCGATCTGGAGTACTTGATGGTCAAATGCAGGCCCTTTTATCTACCTCGGGAGTTTACCGCCGTCATTGTTACAGCTGTTTACATCCCGCCGGACGCTAACGCTAGCATAGCTCAAGGCTACCTACTACACGCCATAAACTCTCAACAGAACACCTATCCCGAGGCTGTCCACATCATAGCTGGTGATTTCAACCATGCAGACTTGAAAGCAGTTCTCCCGAAATTCCATCAACACATTAAATGTGCAACCAGGGGGAAAAATACTTTGGACAAGGCCTATTCAAACATCAAGAATGGCTACAGGACAACATCACTACCTCACTTGGGACAGTCAGACCACATATCCATACTCCTAACCCCAGCATACACCCCCCAAAGAATGAAAGCCCCCCCCACCATTAAAACTGTTAAAACATGGCCTGAAGGAGCCTCCTCGCAGCTTCAGGACTGTTTTGAACGGACTAATTGGGACATTTTTGAGGACCAGGATTTGGAGGAGTACACATCAACAGTACTCTGCTACATCACAAACTGTGTTGACAATGTCACTGTCGACAAACGCATCCGGGTGCACAGCAACCAGAAGCCCTGGATGACAAAGGAGGTCAGAACTCTCTTAAAGGCTCGTAATGCTGCCTTTAGGTCCAAGGACAAAGCCCTCTACAGCGTGGCTAGATCCAACCTTAAGAGAGCCATCAAAAGTGCAAAAGAAAATTACAAAAAGGAGATTGAGGACCACTTCACCCACAACGACCCGCGGCGAATATGGCAGGGTATCCAGCACCTCACTAATTACAAACCCAGCAACCACAAGACCGCTGATACAAATGCCTCACTGGCAGAGGAACTTAATTGCTTCTTTGCCCGCTTCGAGGTGAGAGCAGCAGAGTCTGCAGAGACAGTCACACCATCCACAACCGCCTCCAACAGCCACACACTCATGGTACAGGAGCATGAGGTGAGGCGTGTGCTCAGGGCTGTCAACACAAGAAAGGCTGCAGGCCCGGATGGAGTAACAGGAAGGGTGCTGAGAGAATGTGCAGACCAGCTCTCAGGGGTCTTCACAAAGGTCTTTAACCTTTCCCTGTCCAAAGCCATCATCCCATCCTGCCTGAAATCAACAACAATAATCCCACTGCCAAAGAAACCTGTCGTCAGCAGCCTCAACGACTACCGTCCAGTCGCACTAACCCCAGTCATCATGAAGTGCCTCGAGAAGCTGGTCCAGCAGCACATCAAAGCCAGCCTCCCAGCCACCTTCGACCCACATCAATTCGCCTACAGATCAAATAGGTCTACTGAGGACGCCATCACTACTGCCCTACACACCGCACTGCTCCACCTTGAACGGCAGGGCAGCTACGTGAGGATGCTCTTCATAGACTAAAGCTCAGCATTCAACACAGTCATCCCGGACAGACTGTTCTCCAAGATGACTGACTTAGGACTCCCCCAACACATCTGTCACTGGATCAAGGACTTCCTGACTAACCGCCCCCAGACGGTCAGATTAGGCCCCCACACCTCCTCCACCCTCACACTCAGCACTGGAGCCCCACAAGGCTGCGTGTTGAGCCCCCTTCTCTACGCCCTCTACACTCACGACTGCACCCCCACCCACCCTACCAACACCATCATCAAGTTTGCGGATGACACAACTGTGGTCGGACTCATCTCAGGAGATGATGAGACCGCCTACAGGGATGAAGTCCAAAAACTGGCAGGGTGGTGCACAGAAAACAATCTGGCCCTGAACGCTTCCAAAACGAAAGAAATCATAATAGACTTTCGTAAACACAGCACAGATCACACAGCACTGTACATCAGCGGAGATTGTGTAGAGAGGGTCCCTGCCTTCAAATTCCTGGGAACACACATTGCTGAGGATCTCTCCTGGACTACAAACACCACGGCGGCAGTCAAAAAGGCACAGCAGCGACTCTACTTTCTGAGGATCCTCAGGAAGAACAACCTGCAAGAGCAGCTGCTTGTGTCTTTCTACTGTTGCTCCATCCAGAGTTTGCTGACGTACTGCATCTCCACGTGGTACACCAGCAGCTCAGCAGCACACAAAAAAGCCCTTCAGAGGGTCATCAACTCCGCACAAAAAATCATTGGCTGCCAACTGCCCTCTCTAGAGGAGCTTTACACCACCCGCTGCCTCAGCAGAGCAGCCAACATCCTGAAGGACCCTTCCCACCCTGGACATCAGCTGTTCGAACTGCTGCCCTCTGGTAGACGGTTCAGGTCCATCACATCACGGACTAACAGACTCAGGGACAGCTTCTACCCCAGCGTCATACGTGAGCTGAACACTGGCAGTCACTCACACAAAAACTGAAAAGAAAGGACCAGATCAAAACACTGTCAGACACTTATCAGGACTCTTACATTTTTAAATCCTACCGCACTTTATTAACATTCACATCCTACCGCACTTTATTTACACTTACATCCTACCGCACCTTATTTACATCCTACCGCACCTTATTTTTTTCAGATATATCATCTCCTGTGATTATCTACTGCACTACTGATTAATGTGCAATATATCTACTATTATTAGTGTGCAATAACTACTGCCTCGACCGTACTGTATTGTATTGTATATATTGTATCATAGGCCAACATTTCTAGATATATATATATATTTACTTTTCTTTTATATATATATATATATATATATATTTACTTATTTTATAGTAGTTTAGGTTAAACTTCTTTTATACTGTATGTTATGCGTGATTGCACCATCAGGACTGCTTCAAATTTCGCTGTACTTTGTATAGTGACAATAAAGGAATCTTGAATCTTGAATCTTGAATCACAGCATCATCATCAACATCATCATCATCATCTTGTGTTCCGGTCAGGTCTATCACAGCATCATCATCATCATCATCATCATCATCATCATCATCTTGTGTTCAGGTCAGGTCTATCACAGCATCATCATCATCATCATCATCATCATCATCATCATCTTGTGTTCCAGTCAGGTCTACCACAGCATCATCATCATCATCACCATCATCATCATCTTGTGTTCCGGTCAAGTCTACCACAGCATCATCATCATCATCATCATCATCATCTTGTGTTCCGGTCAGGTCTATCACAGCATCGTCATCATCATCATCATCATCATCATCATCATCATCATCTTGTGTTCCGGTCAGGTCTATCACAGCATCATCATCATCATCATCATCATCATCATCATCATCATCATCATCATCTTGTGTTTCCGGTCAGGTCTATCACAGCATCATCATCATCATCATCATCATCATCATCTTGTGTTCCGGTCAGGTCTATCACAGCATCATCATCATCATCATCATCATCATCATCATCATCATCATCATCATCTTGTGTTTCCGGTCAGGTCTATCACAGCATCATCATCATCATCATCATCATCATCATCTTGTGTTCCGGTCAGGTCTATCACAGCATCATCATCATCATCATCATCATCATCATCATCATCATCATCATCATCATCATCTTGTGTTCCTGTCAGGTCTATCACAGCATCATCATCATCATCATCATCATCACCATCTTGTGTTCCAGTCAGGTCTATCACAGCATCATCATCATCATCATCATCATCATCATCATCATCATCATCTTGTGTTCCGGTCAGGTCTACCACAGCATCATCATCATCACATCATCATCATCATCATCATCTTGTGTTCCGGTCAGGTCTACCACAGCATCATCATCATCATCATCATCATCATCATCATCATCATCATCATCTTGTGTTCCGGTCAGGTCTATCACAGCATCATCATCATCATCATCATCATCACCATCTTGTGTTCCAGTCAGGTCTATCACAGCATCATCATCATCATCATCATCATCATCATCATCATCATCATCTTGTGTTCCGGTCAGGTCTATCACAGCATCATCATCATCATCATCATCATCACCATCTTGTGTTCCGGTCAGGTCTACCACAGCATCATCATCATCATCATCATCATCATCATCATCATCATCATCATCTTTTGTTCCGGTCAGGTCTACCACAGCATCATCATCATCATCATCATCATCATCATCATCATCATCATCATCATCTTGTGTTCCGGTCAGGTCTATCACAGCATCATCATCATCATCATCATCATCAACATCTTGTGTTCCAGTCAGGTCTATCACAGCATCATCATCATCATCATCATCATCATCATCATCATCATCATCTTGTGTTCCGGTCAGGTCTATCACAGCATCATCATCATCATCATCATCACCATCTTGTGTTCCGGTCAGGTCTACGACAGCATCATCATCATCATCATCATCATCATCATCATCATCACCATCTTGTGTTCCGGTCAGGTCTACGACAGCATCATCATCATCATCATCATCATCATCATCATCATCATCATCATCATCACCATCTTGTGTTCCGGTCAGGTCTACGACAGCATCATCATCATCATCATCATCATCATCATCATCATCATCATCATCATCACCATCTTGTGTTCCGGTCAGGTCTACCACAGCATCATCATCATCATCATCATCATCATCATCATCATCATCATCATCATCATCATCATCATCACCATCTTGTGTTCCAGTCAGGTCTATCACAGCATCATCATCATCATCATCATCATCATCATCATCATCATCATTATCTTGTGTTCCGGTCAGGTCTACCACAGCATCATCATCATCATCATCATCATCATCATCATCATCATCATCATCATCATCATCATCATCACCATCTTGTGTTCCAGTCAGGTCTATCACAGCATCATCATCATCATCATCATCATCATCATCATCTTGTGTTCCGGTCAAGTCTATCACAGCATCATCATCATCATCATCATCATCATCATCATCATCATCATCATCATCTTGTGTTCCGGTCAGGTCTATCACAGCATCATCATCATCATCATCATCATCATCATCTTGTGTTCCGGTCAGGTCTATCACAGCATCATCATCATCATCATCACCATCTTGTGTTCCAGTCAGGTCTATCACAGCATCATCATCATCATCATCATCATCATTGCTGGGCAACCGGAAGGAGAGGACGCTGGCGTTATCTGTTCGCCGCTTCTCCATACAATTCAACAGTTTAACAGTTTAATAGCTTGCAACAGCATATAACGTAAAGGATACTATTGTCGTCGCCTGCCGGTAAACCCTCTCTTATTTTTTTATTTTTTGTATCTGTTTTTGTACGGATTCTACCGGCTCTGAAAACTGTCTACCTACCTGTTGCTGTCGGTTTACCATCGCTCGGATACTCCCGTTTCTGTTCATCGCGGCCACCGTGAGGTTTCCATCCGAAGCCGTTGTTGAATTGAACACTTTGAACATTTTGAACACTTTGAACACTTTCTACGTTTTGATGGCTTTCCTCGGCGCATCACCTCCATGTCAAACGGCTAACAACAGGCTACTCTCCACCACTGGCATGATGCTGAATTACTCCGCCACTCAACTGATGGAATTCAACAACTACACCACTCCATCGTGCATATCAGTGATTAAACAACTTGGACTCCTTCGCCGGCCCCGTTACATTCACAGAAGTTGCCGCAGGAAGTTTGTTTTTTCCCGGTCTGATCACGCCATCCCATCCCTCTGGTCTGACGTGCGCACCGTCACATCTCAGATGCGCCATCAGAGCCCTGTCGCTCTGCGGACTAACAACACTGGAGTTTCCATGACAACGCAAATCACTGAGAGGGATGGAAAACGTGGAGTGGATTTCAGTCTACTTCGGCCAATACAAAGACTTACTGCTCCATCTCAGATAAAAATTGAGCTGCTCAATGCACAATCCCTCACAAACAAATCCTGCCTCATACATGACCACATTCTGGATAAGTGTTTGGACGTGATGTGCCTTACAGAAACCTGGCATCAACCAGATGTCTTCTCTGTTCTAAATGAGACCTGCCCCCCCGGATATTGTTACCTCCAGAAAGCCCGCAGCACCGGTCGTGGTGGCGGTCTGTCTGTCATCTACCGCAGTGACCTGGATTTGTCCCCTCTGTCCCTTCCTGAGCTGTCTTCTTTTGAATGCCTGGCATTTAAATGTAAGCCCCCTTTCCCCATGACGACACTTCTCATCTACCGGCCACCCAAACCAAACCCGTCCTTCATTCCTGAGATGTATAGCCTTCTCTCAACTTTCTGTACAACCTCTGCCAATATTATAATACTTGGAGATATGAACATTCATGTCAACTCCCCCTCCTGCCGTTCTGCAACTGAATTTCTCCAATTACTGGACTGTTTTAATCTCCGGCAACTTGTTAATGTCCCCACCCACACCAGAGGGCACACTCTTGATCTTGTCATCACTGACTCTGCTCCTCTCAGCAATCTTCTTGCGTACGATCTGGGAGTGTCCGACCACAAGGCCGTCTCCATGGAGATGTCAAGTCTGTCCCCCCTCATCAAGCCCAAACGACAAATCTGCTTTAGAAAATTGAAAAACATCAACCCAGAAACCATGACAGCCGACCTTCAGCATCTCCTTTCTGCAAACTTTTCATCGGCAAATGACTCAGTGGATTTTTACAATAACACCCTGAGCAGCATTCTGGATCATCACGCCCCTGTCAAAACTAGAACAGTCACCTTCTCCCGCTCAGCCCCCTGGTTCACCAACGAGCTACGGAAAATGAAGGCAGCTGGGCGTACCCTCGAGCGTCGCTACAAAGCTTCAGGTCTCACTGTCCACAAGCTAGCCTTTCGGGAACACCAACAAGCCTACTCAAAGTCCCTTAGAGAGGCACGGTCACAGTTCTACTCAAATGTCATCAAAAACAGTCCTGGAAATTCTAAGCAGCTGTTTTCCACTATCAATCATCTTCTTAAACCACAAACATCCCCACTCAAAGAAACTACAGAAGAGCACTGTAATAATTTCATGGACTTCTTCAAAACAAAAATTGACTCAATCCGTTCTGCCCTCTCTGGTTCCTCCACCCTACCTGTCCCGACTGCCCACTCACAATTTGAGGTCTCCCAGCCTCTTAACTGTTTCCCAGTCATCTCTCAGCCAGAGGTTGAGGACATCATCAGGAAGATGAAATCCTCCACCTGTGCCCTCGACCCCTTTCCTACAGCCCTGGTGAAAGCATACATCTCTCCCATAAGTCCCCTGATCACCACTGCAATAAACCACTCCCTCCAGGCTGGCTATGTTCCATCTGCCCTTGAAACTGCCATAATCAGACCACATCTCAAAAAACCCACCCTTGACCCAGAAGTTTTTGCAAACTACAGGCACATTTCCAATCTCCCATTCCTCTCCAAAGTACTGGAAAAAGTAGTTGCTGCTCAACTCCAGGACCATCTCAAAGACAATAACCTCTATGAAAAATTTCAGTCTGGTTTCCGCTCTGCCCACAGCACAGAAACAGCTCTGGTTAGAGTCACAAACGACCTAATGATGGCAGCTGATGCTGGCTCACCTTCCCTTCTCATTCTCCTGGATTTAACTGCTGCCTTCGACACCGTTGACCATGGCATACTCCTCAACCGGCTTCATCACACCACTGGACTCAATGACACTGCCCTTAATTGGTTTCAATCCTACCTCACCGACAGAACAGAATATACATCCATTGGAAGTGCAAGGTCCCGATCACACACTGTCACCTGCGGAGTCCCCCAGGGGTCAGTCCTTGGCCCCATCCTCTTCATCCTCTACATGCTCCCCCTCGGCCATGTCATCAGTCGCTATAACATCACATTTCACTGCTACGCTGATGACACTCAATTATACATGAAAACTGGCACTCATTCCTCCACAGCTTCACCACCATCATCATCATCTTCTCCATCAACACTCACCGCCTGTCTGGAGGAGATAAAGGCGTGGATGAAACACAACTTTCTCCAGCTGAACACTTCCAAAACCGAAGCAATTTTTGTTGGCACTCCACACCAGATCCAGTCATCCTCCATAACCAGCATTACCTCCTCCGGTCACCACATTCCCCTCTCCTCATCAGTCACCAACCTTGGTGTTAAATTTGACCCCCAACTCACCTTTGAAGCCCACATCAAACACCTCTGCAAGATCTCCTTCCACCACCTCAGAAATATTGCCAAACTCCGCTCCACACTTACCCTAAGCGATGCCGAAAAGCTGGTCCACGCCTTTGTCTCCTCCAGACTGGACTATTGTAATGCACTTCTCATCGGGATCCCTAATACGAGTCTTCAGAGACTGCAGTATGTTCAAAACAGCGCTGCGAGGATCCTGATGAGAGTGCGAAAATTTGAACATATCACGCCCATCCTTCACACACTTCACTGGCTCCCCGTCTCCGCCAGGATTGAATTCAAGGTCTCCCTCCTCACTCACCAGTGCATCTATGGCAATGCCCCCCCCTATCTGAAAGAACTCATCACCCCTCTAACCTCAACACGATCCCTCCGCTCTAAAAATTCAAACCGCCTCCTCCCCCCCAGGACTAAGCTCAGCACCATGGGTGATCGGGCCTTTTGTTCCGCGGCCCCCCGTCTATGGAACTCCCTCCCTGACCATCTGAGGTCTCCACAGACTACCGACAGCTTTAAAAAAGGACTTAAAACCTTCCTTTTTTGCAGAAGCTATGACTTTTAAATGAACCTTGCTGGTTGCTGCTTTTACGCTCATATTTTTTTTTTTTTATGATGTTAGCTTTTTATCTATTTCTTATATTGTTGATTTTTCTGCTTTTACTTTGTAGCACTTTGAGATTTGTTTCAAATGAAAAGTGCGTTACAAATAAAATGTATTATTTATTATTATTATCATCATCATCATCATCATCATCATCTTGTGTTCCGGTCAGGTCTATCACAGCATCATCATCATCATCATCATCATCACCATCTTGTGTTCCAGTCAGGTCTATCACAGCATCATCATCATCATCATCATCATCATCATCATCATCATCATCTTGTGTTCCGGTCAGGTCTACCACAGCATCATCATCATCATCATCATCATCATCATCATCATCTTGTGTTCCGGTCAGGTCTACCACAGCATCATCATCATCATCATCATCATCATCATCATCATCATCATCATCATCATCATCTTGTGTTCCGGTCAGGTCTATCACAGCATCATCATCATCATCTTCATCATCACCATCTTGTGTTCCAGTCAGGTCTATCACAGCATCATCATCATCATCATCATCATCATCATCATCATCATCATCTTGTGTTCCGGTCAGGTCTATCACAGCATCATCATCATCATCATCATCACCATCTTGTGTTCCGGTCAGGTCTACGACAGCATCATCATCATCATCATCATCATCATCATCACCATCTTGTGTTCCGGTCAGGTCTACGACAGCATCATCATCATCATCATCATCATCATCATCATCATCATCATCACCATCTTGTGTTCCGGTCAGGTCTACGACAGCATCATCATCATCATCATCATCATCATCATCATCATCATCATCATCACCATCTTGTGTTCCGGTCAGGTCTACCACAGCATCATCATCATCATCATCATCATCATCATCATCATCATCATCATCATCACCATCTTGTGTTCCAGTCAGGTCTATCACAGCATCATCATCATCATCATCATCATCATCATCATTATCTTGTGTTCCGGTCAGGTCTACCACAGCATCATCATCATCATCATCATCATCATCATCATCATCATCATCATCATCATCATCATCTTGTGTTCCAGTCAGGTCTATCACAGCATCATCATCATCATCATCATCTACTTGAGTTCCTGTCAGGTCTACCACAGCATCATCATCATCATCATCATCATCATCATCATCATCATCTTGTGTTCCGGTCAGGTCTATCACAGCATCATCATCATCATCATCATCATCATCATCATCATCATCATCATCATCATCATCATCTTGTGTTCCGGTCAGGTCTACCACAGCATCATCATCATCATCATCATCATCATCATCTTGTGTTCCAGTCAGGTCTATCACAGCATCATCATCATCATCATCATCATCATCATCATCATCATCATCATCATCATCATCATCTTGTGTTCGGGTCAGGTCTATCACAGCATCATCATCATCATCACCATCATCATCATCATCTTGTGTTCCGGTCAGGTCTATTTTATTAGGAAGATGGCGGCGCGCACAGACGCAGCGGCTCTAAGCTCTCCAGTTCGGTGCTCCTTAAGTGTATTTTTATGTGTTTGTTTGTTCGTTAATGTTACGTTTTGTCGGGCAAACTTGAGCTACAGTCGACTAGACATTTTAAATATTGGACAAGCAACCAATCAAGCCATTACAACGGAATTTCTGCAGTCAAACAACATACCGGAGGAGATCGCCAGACCACCGGGCTCTCCGTGGATTGTTTTCGGCGTTGGCAAGCGACAAATGCGGAGGAGAGACAGGAAGCAGAAGCGCGGATGCCGGTCGGGCCTATTCGCTAGGCTAAAGAAACAACCACATAAACCACGTCTTCCCAGCGTATTTCTCACTAACGCCAGATCCATCGCCGACAAAAATCGACGAATTACAGCTACAGATTTCAACGAACAACCTCATAAAAGACTGCTGCATTTTACTAATAACAGAGACGTGGCTAAACTCGCTCATACCCGACGCCGCCATGGAGCTAGCAGGCCGCACAGCGTTCCGCTGGGATAGAAACAAAAACTCCGGTAAGACCAAAGGTGGTGGGGTTTGCATCTATGTACACAACGACTGGTGTAACAACACCAACGTCGTAAGCAGCCATTGTTCTCCCGATCTGGAGTACTTGATGGTCAAATGCAGGCCCTTTTACCTACCTCGGGAGTTTACCGCCGTCATTGTTACAGCTGTTTACATCCCACCGGACGCTAACGCTAGCATAGCTCAAGGCTACCTACTACACGCCATAAACTCTCAACAGAACACCTATCCCGAGGCTGTCCACATCATAGCTGGTGATTTCAACCATGCAGACTTGAAAGCAGTTCTCCCGAAATTCCATCAACACATTAAATGTGCAACCAGGGGGAAAAATACTTTGGACAAGGCCTATTCAAACATCAAGAATGGCTACAGGACAACATCACTACCTCACTTGGGACAGTCAGACCACATATCCATACTCCTAACCCCAGCATACACCCCCCAAAGAATGAAAGCCCCCCCCACCATTAAAACTGTTAAAACATGGCCTGAAGGAGCCTCCTCGCAGCTTCAGGACTGTTTTGAACGGACTAATTGGGACATTTTTGAGGACCAGGATTTGGAGGAGTACACATCAACAGTACTCTGCTACATCACAAACTGTGTTGACAATGTCACTGTCGACAAACGCATCCGGGTGCACAGCAACCAGAAGCCCTGGATGACAAAGGAGGTCAGAACTCTCTTAAGGGCTCGTAATGCTGCCTTTAGGTCCAAGGACAAAGCCCTCTACAGCGTGGCTAGATCCAACCTTAAGAGAGCCATCAAAGGTGCAAAAGAAAATTACAAAAAGGAGATTGAGGACCACTTCACCCACAACGACCCGCGGCGAATATGGCAGGGTATCCAGCACCTCACTAATTACAAACCCAGCAACCACAAGACCGCTGATACAAATGCCTCACTGGCAGAGGAACTTAATTGCTTCTTTGCCCGCTTCGAGGTGAGAGCAGCAGAGTCTGCAGAGACAGTCACACCATCCACAACCGCCTCCAACAGCCACACACTCATGGTACAGGAGCATGAGGTGAGGCGTGTGCTCAGGGCTGTCAACACAAGAAAGGCTGCAGGCCCGGATGGAGTAACAGGAAGGTTGCTGAGAGAATGTGCAGACCAGCTCTCAGGGGTCTTCACAAAGATCTTTAACCTTTCCCTGTCCAAAGCCATCATCCCATCCTGCCTGAAATCAACAACAATAATCCCACTGCCAAAGAAACCTGTCGTCAGCAGCCTCAACGACTACCGTCCAGTCGCACTAACCCCAGTCATCATGAAGTGCCTCGAGAAGCTGGTCCAGCAGCACATCAAAGCCAGCCTCCCAGCCACCTTCGACCCACATCAATTCGCCTACAGATCAAATAGGTCTACTGAGGACGCCATCACTACTGCCCTACACACCGCACTGCTCCACCTTGAACGGCAGGGCAGCTACGTGAGGATGCTCTTCATAGACTACAGCTCAGCATTCAACACAGTCATCCCGGACAGACTGTTCTCCAAGATGACTGACTTAGGACTCCCCCAACACATCTGTCACTGGATCAAGGACTTCCTGACTAACCGCCCCCAGACGGTCAGATTAGGCCCCCACACCTCCTCCACCCTCACACTCAGCACTGGAGCCCCACAAGGCTGCGTGTTGAGCCCCCTTCTCTACGCCCTCTACACTCACGACTGCACCCCCACCCACCCTACCAACACCATCATCAAGTTTGCGGATGACACAACTGTGGTCGGACTCATCTCAGGAGATGATGAGACCGCCTACAGGGATGAAGTCCAAAAACTGGCAGGGTGGTGCACAGAAAACAATCTGGCCCTGAACGCTTCCAAAACGAAAGAAATCATAATAGACTTTCGTAAACACAGCACAGATCACACTGCACTGTACATCAGCGGAGATTGTGTAGAGAGGGTCCCTGCCTTCAAATTCCTGGGAACACACATTGCTGAGGATCTCTCCTGGACTACAAACACCACGGCGGCAGTCAAAAAGGCACAGCAGCGACTCTACTTTCTGAGGATCCTCAGGAAGAACAACCTGCAAGAGCAGCTGCTTGTGTCTTTCTACTGTTGCTCCATCCAGAGTGTGCTGACGTACTGCATCTCCACGTGGTACACCAGCAGCTCAGCAGCACACAAAAAAGCCCTTCAGAGGGTCATCAACTCCGCACAAAAAATCATTGGCTGCCAACTGCCCTCTCTAGAGGAGCTTTACACCACCCGCTGCCTCAGCAGAGCAGCCAACATCCTGAAGGACCCTTCCCACCCTGGACATCAGCTGTTTGAACTGCTGCCCTCTGGTAGACGGTTCAGGTCCATCACATCACGGACTAACAGACTCAGGGACAGCTTCTACCCCAGCGTCACACGTGAGCTGAACACTGCCAGTCACTCACACAAAAACTGAACAGAAAGGACCAGATCAAAACACTGTCAGACACTTATCAGGACTCTTACATTTTTAAATCCTACCGCACTTTATTAACATTCACATCCTACCGCACTTTATTTACACTTACATCCTACCGCACCTTATTTACATCCTACCGCACCTTATTTTTTTCAGATATATCATCTCCTGTGATTATCTACTGCACTACTGATTAATGTGCAATATATCTACTATTATTAGTGTGCAATAACTACTGCCTCGACCGTACTGTATTGTATTGTATATATTGTATCATAGGCCAACATTTCTAGATATATATATATATATTTACTTTTCTTTTATATATATATATATATATATTTACTTATTTTATAGTAGTTTAGGTTAAACTTCTTTTATACTGTATGTTATGCGTGATTGCACCATCAGGACTGCTTCAAATTTTGCTGTACTTTGTATAGTGACAATAAAGGAATCTTGAATCTTGAATCTTGAATCACAGCATCATCATCATCATCATCATCATCATCATCATCTTGTGTTCCGGTCAGGTCTATCACAGCATCATCATCATCATCATCATCATCATCATCATCATCATCATCATCATCTTGTGTTCAGGTCAGGTCTATCACAGCATCATCATCATCATCATCATCATCATCATCATCATCATCATCATCATCTTGTGTTCCAGTCAGGTCTACCACAGCATCATCATCATCATCATCATCTTGTGTTCCGGTCAGGTTTATCACAGCATCATCATCATCATCATCATCATCATCATC
>CAKAOJ020001548.1:0-37029 GCA_916701645.2 Sebastolobus alascanus | reverse complement strand
CTCTCTCTCTTTCTCTCTCCCTCTCTCTGTCTCTCTCTCCCTCTCTCTCTCTCTCTCCCTCCCTCCCTCCCTCTCTCTCTCCCTTGCAATAAACATCACAGAATGTTACAGAAATATACACAGTAAGAGTAAAACAAACACTCAGTGTTTCCGCTGGTACCGTTTTGCTGTCACAGCAACAAAAAAACAATCCTAAAAGTAAAATAGTAGTCAGTGGATGTTCAGCGCTATGAGGCGGCCTATGAGAACACCACCGAGAGATGTGACCCATGACCAGATTATCTTATGTTTATAAAAATGCAGCGCAGTGAGGATAGAGACATTTCATACATCGGACGTATTGAAGCAGACCCGACCTGCTGATTCACATTCAACCCGCTCTGGACCGGTTCAGAGAGGCCAGTCTGCAGTGTAGTTCATACACTTTTTCATTTTTATGGTAAAAACAAACAAAAAATCAGTGATTTTTATTTTTTATATAAACACTGATATTTATTTTACAATCGAAGCTTGTCTGTAATGGAGAAAAAACACCTTAAAGACACTAAGCTACTGTAATAAAGACCGGGCGGCCGCTTTCCCCACCTGACTGTAGATACTGTACCAATCTGTTGGGAAACAGTAAACGAATAATAAGGAAATATCCTAAACAAATAAAATGAAATAGGCCTAATTTCCACCATTTGTCAGCTTTACAGCTTTACTGTAGATACCGCAAGCTTTTAATGACTTAATTGAAAATATAAAAACACTCAAAGATACCGTTACAATGCTTCCTTCCTTCCAATCCACGGAGAAACAGCTGACAGATGTCAGGAACTATTTTAGTGAAAGCCAGCAAGTGAATATCAGCTTGAACAAACAAAAGTCTTGCGAGATTTAATCACTACAACATAACAAGACTCGAATATCTCATATTTTGGCTGAAGCTTTCAGTAAAGTTACGGAAATACGGACAGCGCCACTCTGCCATTGCGGTCAAAGGGGGTCAAACTGGATACAGGATCATAAAATCCAGTGATTAAGATTCAAGCTCTCTGCTGCCATCTTGCCTCTCTAGTTATCAAGTACAGCCCAGATACATCCCCCCCTTTTACCGCCGCGACGTCACCCTTGTAACGCGGCGGCAACCTGGCAAAATTAAACGCATCCTATCTGTAGTAATGTTTTTTTGTGTGTGACTCAGGGAGGGCGGCGCCCTCTATTGGCCGGCCGCCACTGATCAGGACACATCTTTTCACTGCTCATTGACAGTGACTAACTGGAGAAGTTTAGAGCGCTCCATGCCATCGATTAGCTAAGTTAGCTCAAAACACAAATATTAAAAGCCAAAAGATCAAAAACAAATCATTTATATTCAGACTGGGAGAAGGATTATCTTTTTGTTTCCTCATATTCTAACTCTGTCTGTCTTATCTGCAATGTGAACATGGCTTTACCAAAGAAGGTCAATCTGGAGCGGCATTTCAAAACGGTGCACTAATAGTTTGACGGTGAATAAAGAAGCGTCAGGTGAAGGCTGAAGAGGGATAGAGCCACCTGAAAGAGTGTATTATATACAGATTCACAATCTGTAGTTAGGGAGGGACAGGACCAAAGCAGAGGAACTAGATTTGCAGGGTCTCTGTGGCAGCGGATACATGTTGGATAAATATTTGGGTTGACTCTGGGCAGTCAGCTGTTCCAGTGTGTCCTGTGGATCATTTGGCACTGAATCAGCCCGTGCCTGGCACAGATAGAAGAGTGGTGGACCTTACCAGGACAGCCTCCCAGGTCAAATCATCTTTGCCCTCACCTATTTCCTGAGACCAGGCTGTTCTTAACTTATCAGTTATAGCCTTTAAGGGTCAGACTCTAGAAGAGGGTCAATAGGAGAGGCGGGGGGGTGGATGGGAAACCAGGGAGAGAATAAACATCTTGGTGCATTCAGCAGCTGATTTACGGAGGCAGCAGATCATCAGACTCCATCATGGCTGCTGAGACAGTCTGCTACTATTCTAGCTGGTGTCTGTGTGTTTCAACCTGGGTACATTATTGTCATAGATGATGTCATAGATGATGTCACTGATGGGCTTACCTGAGCAGGTGAGATCCAGGATGGAGTCAGAGGAACTTGATATGGCACACTCCCTCAGAGCAAATCCATACTGAACACAGTCAGACCAGATCCACCACACAGATCTCCATGAGGACTCCTCTCTCTGTTCTACAGAAACAGCAGAGCCACAGTCTGACTCTCTGCATGCAGCAGCTGCTGTCTTCAGGGTCCAGTCATAGTAACTCACTGGTCTCCAGTCTCCCTGATGTTTCACCTCCAGTCTTCCTGCACAGCGACTGTCTCCTCCCACCAACCTGACAGACTCTGAACAGAAACAAGAGAGTCGTCAGTAAAAGAATTGAATTTAAGAAAAGATTAAACTGAGACTTGACTTTATTTATTTATTTCTCTTTCTTTATTTACCTGTTGAGTTGTGATTTTCCTCAGCCTGGAGTCCTGTAGAAATACACAAATATTTAATGTTTTAAGTACATTTTTGGAGATGTGACGGAGCCGCTGGCGGGCTGCCTTGAGACCGGCCCGGCCGTCAGTCATGTGATACGTCTTGCTTGAGTATACTTCAGTGTTTACAGTCTGCAAACTGAATCCTTCATTTAGTCGTCAGTATGCAGATCAACATGGGTGTGAATCTTTCAGTATTTTACGATTGTGGATTCAGTACATAGCGGTGCTAATTTCAGGATCTACTCCAGTCCGCTGTGCACTAATAAAGGCGGTGTGGTAAATTATGTCATGAAAGCAGAATAAAGTGTGTATAAAATTATGGAGTTTTTATATTTGAAAAAGTTAAATCAAAGAATGTAAACACAAAGGCAAAAGGTAACATTTATTCATGCTTAACTTAACTTAACAAATAAACACATTTTACTAAAAAGTGTTTAGTACTTCTAAATTCTCACTGACTTCAAGAATAACAATTTCAAGTTATACAAAAAATATAAATGCTGCCTGTTATAAAAAAAAAATATTTATGGCCGGCTGCCTTTTTATTTCTCAGGAACTTGCCAATTTAAAAAATAAATTGTACACAAAATAACACTACAAAACTGGTATTTTGTCTGATTTTTCAACTAATCACACTATAATGTTTGTCACAACTGGTGACTTGGTGTGTATTGTCCATCAGTAGCAATATCTAGGTTCTTTTGTAGAAAAAAAAGCGTTCAAAAATCGGCCCAATGGCATCACGTGACGAACACGGAAGTTGTAGTACCGCCGTTTGGCCACTACAAACCAACAACGGTACGTTTTTTATATACATAGTATTAAAACTTACTATGTATATAAATATTAATATAAATTATTTTATTTTTTTTAAGTATTTTAGGACATAGTATACTTTGACTTTTTTTTTAAACTTACTATATATATAAATATATTCTAAACTAACTATATATATAAACTTACAATGCTATATTATGACTTTTTAAAGGGACTATTTGTAACTTATCACGCGCATAAATCTTAACGGGTCGGTATCCCATGCAAACAGGCAGCAGCTCTGCTCCTGCCTGTTTGCACTCCGCGCTCGTTCTCACCCGTCCGGCTCGCTCCACCTCTCACGTGCACGCGCGCACACTACACACTGCAGAAGAGTTAGTTTAGCTCTGAGAATATCTGGTGAATGTGTAGTGGACGTTTTTGCAGAAATAACTGCTGCAGCTCCTCCAGACCAACAGAGGTTTCCCGTGTCTTGTGAAGTGACGGGGCTCCGCAGCGAGTTACGTTATCGTCTCGACCGGTTGTCGGTCTCCCCCTCCTCCCCCCCCCCGACCGTCTCCCCCCCCCCCGTTTCCTCCGTGTCGGCGGGCCGAGACAGGAAAAGGATCAGCATTGATTCATGGAGAGACCCTCGTCTGGTCAGCTAACATTACTGCCAAGCAGGTGAAATATAGAGTGATATTGTGTGTTAGCTGACGTGTGTCGTCTCACTGTTTTGACAGACGCTCGCTCACATTCATGTAGCGCATTCACACGGGCGAGCGCGAGCAACAGGACGCTGACTTTCGTTGACATTGCGGCCACAGGTGTCGCTGTGAACAAGCAATTTCTGATTCTTACATATAGCCCCTTTAACATTTTTTTAAAATCTTTTTTTATTTATATTTTTTTTTTTTACATTTTTAGGACATACTATACTTTGACTTTTTTTTAAACTTACTATATATATAAATATAATCTATACTAACTATATATATAAACTTAAAATACTATATTATGACTTTTTAACATTTTTTTAAAATCTTTTTTTATTTTTTTATTTTTTTTTACATTGTTAGGACGTACTATACTTTGACTTTTAGAACTTTTTTTTTTTTTTTTTTTACATTTTTAGGACATACTATACTTTGACTTTTTTTTAAAAACTTTTTTTAATTTTTTTTCACTTTTTTTTTTTAATTTTTAGGACATACTGTACTTTGACTTCTTTTATAAAACTTTTTTTAATTTTTTTATTGTTTTTTACATTTTAAGGACATACTATACTTTGACTTTTTTTGACCGCTTTTTTTTTTTTTTACTTTTTTAGGACATACTATATTTTCACTTTTTTCTAATTTTTTTTTTTTACATTTTTAGGAGAGACTATATTTCGACTTTTTTTTTTTTTTTTTTAGTTCTTAATGACATACTATATTTTGCCTTTTTTTACTTTTTTTTAAAACTTACAATGTATATAAATATTAATATAAATTATATTTTTTTTAAACTTTTTTAGGACATACTATACTTTAACTTTTTTTTTAAAACTTTTTTTTTTTTTTATTATTATTTTAACTTTTTTAGGAAGTACTATATTCTGACTTTTTTTAAAACCTTTTTTATTTATTTTTTTTATTTTTTACTTATTGTTTTTTAAATTTTAAGGACATTGTATACTTTGACTTTTTTTAAAAACTGTTTTTATTTTATTTTTTATTTTTTTACTTTTTTAGGACATACTATACTTTGACCTTTTTTTTAAAGCTTTTTTATTTATTTTTTATTGTTTTTTACATTTTAAGGACATGCTATACTTTGACTGTTTTTGAACTTATTTATTTATTTATTTTTTTTTTTTTTTAGGACACACTATACTTTCCCCTTTTTTAAACTTTTTTTATTTATTTATTTATTTATTTTTTTAAATTTTTCGGAATTATTATTCTTTGTCTGTTTTCAAACTTTTTTTTTTTTACGTTTTTAGGACATACTATATTTTGACTTTTTTATACATTTTTTAAATTTATTTTTAATTTTTTTAATTTTCTTAGGACATACTATATTTTTTCATGTTTTTTAACTTTTTTTTTTTTTTTTTCTTTACATTTTTAGGACGTACTATATTTTGATTTTTTTTATACTTTTCTTAATTTATTTTGTTTTCTTTTTTAGGACATAATATATTCTGACTTTTTTTTACTATTTCTTTTTCTTATTTTTTATTTTTTTATTTTTTTTTCAACTTTTTTAAGACATGCTATATTTTGACTTTTTTTAAACTTTTTTTTATTTTATTTTTTATTTTTTTTACTTTTTTAGTACATACTATATTTTGACTTTTTTATATTATTTTAATTTTTTAATTTTTTTACATTTACATTTATATTTGGATTTTCCCTAATTTCAACCCCCATTCATATGTAATTTTAAATGGATATCTTCCCCCAGAGTGTACAAAATACATAGAGATGTGAAACCACCACGGTATTGCTCTAGAATGAGTGGAGATCAACATATTTCAGTTTCAGCACCCCAGAAGCTCTAGAAATAAACTTGGTCTAAAATCACCCATTCTCATCAAGGGGTCTCAGACTTGACATCGCTAACAGCCTTTAGAGGTGTGAAGATGGAGTCATTTTCATGGTGAATAACTGAGTTTCATGTATCTAGACCACATGTGTCAAACTCAAGATGAGGTGCCGAATCCGGCCCGGCACCTCATTTTATGTGGCCCGCGAGAGCTTGCAAAGAATACAGAAGTACGGTGTCCATAAACTACATGTCCCGCAATGCATCTCAATTGTGTTACCTGCGCACTGAAGCGTCTCAATATCAGCCGTTTCCAGCAGCGGCGCTCTAGCAGAGTGATGTGGTCGCCAAAATGTCCAAGAAAATAAAAGTTGATCCAGAGGGAAGGCAATTTAATGAGAGATGGGAGAGCGAATACACGTTTGTGCTTAATGGAGACAAGCCAGTATGTCTTCTTTGCCACGAGGCAGTGGCAGTATCCAAGGAATACAATTTAAGGCGGCACTTCGACACCAAACACGGAGCTAAGAATGCTAACCTTAGCCACCAAGAAAAGCAACAAAAAGTCCAAGAAATAAAGGCAGTCTGCATTCTCAACAGAATATGTTGCAGCAAAAAATGATGCAGCAGTGAAAGCCAGCTTTATTGTGGCTGAAGAAATTGCCCGATCTTCAAAGTGTTTTCCAGAAGACGCAATTTTAAAGCAGTGTATGCTGAAGGTATGTGAGCAGGTGAGCCCTGACCAGAAACAGGCTTTTAACAATGTCAGCTTGTCAAGAAACACTATCGCAGACCGAGTCAGGGAGCTAGCGGGAAATCTAACAACACAGCTGGCTGAGGAAGCACGCAGTTATCTGGCGTTTTCATTAGCTGTTGACGAAAGCACTGACAAAACTAATACGGCGCAGCTAGCCATGTTTTTAAGAGGCGTGAAGGCGGACTTCTCTGTCAGCGAGGAGCTCCTGGATGTGGTCACCATGAACGGGACGATGACGGGGAGGGACATCTTCAATGTGGTGGAGAAGTCTGTAAGTAAAATGAAATAACCCTGAGAAAAGTTGGTGGGGTTTACTACCGATGGAACACCTGCAATGTGTGGCGAGAGAACTGGCTCGGTTGGACTGGTGAAAGAGAAAATGCAAAAAAGTAACTGCCACACACCGCTGACAGCTTACCATTGCATTATCCACCAAGAAGCTCTGTGTGGCAAGATTCTGGAACCGGATAACGTAATGACCACAGTCACGAAAACGGTGAACTTCATTCGGGCGCGAGGCCTGAATCACCGTCAGTTCCAACTAATTTTGAAGGAGGTGGGCACGGAACAAGGAGATGTGCTGTACCATACAGAAGTAAGGTGGCTGAGTAGGAGCGCCGTCCTCAAGAGATTCTTTTGAGCTTCCAGATGAAATTGCTCTGTTCATGCAAAGTAAAGGAAAACTCTTGCTCGAACTGTCAGATCCAAACTGGCTGTGTGATTTTTCCATGTTGTCTGACATAACGGAGCATCTCGCCCAACTGAACCAGAGGCTGAAGGGCCGCAAACATGTCATAACGGGGATGTACGACGCGATCACAGCTTTCCAGCTGAAACTGCTCCTATGGAAGCCTCAACTCCAACAGGATAGTCTTGCCCACTTTCCTGTCTGTCAGAGCATCTCAACCTCAGTCCCGGGTGCTTTTTCATGCACTCGATTGGCTACCAAAGTGAACCGGTTGATTAATGAATCCGAACGGCTCTTCTCTGACTTTAAAGCACAGCACTTAACCTTTCCCATCTTTGCCCATCCTTTCACCACCAACGTCCACAGTGCACCACATCACCTTCAGATGGAGTTAATAGAACTTCAATGCAACGGTAGCCTGAGAGCAAAGTTCCAGGATGCTGCAATCGAGGACTTTTACCGTCTCCCCCCTCATGCTTTGATGCCACAGCTCCGACTTCAAGCTGCCCGTGTCCTGTCCATGTTTGGAAGCACCAACATGTGCAAACAGATGTTTTCAATCATGAATCTGAACAAGACCAAGCACAGATCACGGATCAGCGATGATAACCTCCACGCTGTTTTACAGATTGCTACCGCAAAAGACCTAAAGCCAGACATCAGTAGTAATAGTATGGCGACTTTGCGCGTGCATGTGAAAATGCGCGTGCACGTGAGTGCATGTGTGTGCGGGTGCGCGTGCTTGTGCACGAGTACGTGTCCCCCCTCCACCCCTCCCTATTGGGGCAATAACAATGTGGTAGTGATAACAGGGATGGGCAATAAAAAAGGGGGTTAGGGTTAAAAAAGGTTTGATTGAGGGGCAATAACAATGCATAGGTATTTGGAATGTATCTGGATGTGATGGTGACCAAAAGGTCATTTGATAGGTGGCGACAATAAAAATGCGGAAGTGTTTGATCGTGGTGTTGTTGTTGCAGCTGTCAGTGTGTCAACCCCCCGTTATATGACGTGAGTGTGGTCCTGCACGTGCTCGTACCCCACGGAGGTGTTTGATTGAGGTGCAATAACAATGCATAGATGTTTGGATGTATTTGGATGTGGACGTGGTCAAAAGGTCATTGATAGGAGGGGGGGGGGGTGCAATAAAAAAGGGTTAGGGTTAAAAAGTGTTTGATCGTAGTGCAATAAAAAATGCTTGATGTTGGACGAGTGCAAAGCCTCCTCCATGCCATGAATACAGACGGCTAGAATTTACTCAGAGATGATCCCTCAAACACAACTTTTGACCACACAACAGCAAATGTAAGACATCATTTATGTCTGTATTAAGTGAAGTTTATTTTTCCTCCTCTTCGGCTGCGGCATCGGTGAGTTTTGGTCGTTTTAGTCTGTGGAGCGAAGGCGTGTTGTTGGTGTGGGTAGCATGAAGTAGTTAAATCTCTAGCATGCACCCAGAGCGTGTTTTTGCTAGTGTGCTCATTTAGTTCTTGGTGTTGGAGTTGAGTTTTGTTACGGTAAAAATGATCCGCATGAGCTTTTAGCCGAGCTTCTTCCCGTTATGTGGGTGTGCAGGATGAATGTGTTGCTACACATGTTTGTATCTGGTGTTAACTAGCGTTAATGTCATATTTCTTTCACGCAATATTCACACAAAACAATTTTTTAATTTTTCAACATACTATACTATGATTTTTTTATGTTTTGACATACTATACTATGACTTTATTTATTTTTTGACATTCTATACCATGAGTTTTTTTTTATTTTTTCGACATTCTATACTATGACTTTTTTTTTTTTTGACATACTATACTATGACTTACTAATTTATTTGACATACTATACTATGACTTTTTATTTATTTATTTGACATACTATACTATGACTTTTATTTATTTATTTGACACACTATACTATGACTTTTATTTATTTATTTGACACACTATATTACGACTTTTTTTTAATTTATTTGACATACTATACTATGACTTTTCTTTATTTATTTGAC
Source organism: Sebastolobus alascanus (assembly GCA_916701645.2). NCBI lineage: Eukaryota > Metazoa > Chordata > Actinopteri > Perciformes > Sebastidae > Sebastolobus > Sebastolobus alascanus. Next base: position 27,782 of record CAKAOJ020001548.1, on the reverse strand, counting down.
ATACTATACGATGACTTTTATTTATTTATTTGATATACTATACTATGATTTTTATTTATTTATTTGACACACTATACTATGACTTTTATTTATTTATTTGACATACTATACTATGACTTTTATTTATTTATTTGACACACTATACTATGACTTTTATTTATTTATTTGACATACTATAACTTTAACTATAGACAGACACACTGCCTCTCTGCTGCCACACATCCTCAGTATGGTGGCTATTGTATTGTATTCATATCCATATTCATATGCACTATTTGCACTATTTGCACTACAAATGGCACAATGACACTTCACTGCTGTACTTATGTTTTCTTATTTTTATTTTATTTCACTTTATATTCGTTTGTATCTCTTTTTAAGGTGTATTGGTGTTGGACTTGTTTAAGCTACTGGATGCCTAAATTTCCTTCAGGATCAATAAAGTATCTATCTATCTATCTATCTATCTACTATACTATGACTTTTATTTATTTATTTGACATACTATACCATGACTTTTATTTATTGTTTTGAAATACTATACTATGACTTTTATTTATTTATTTGACATACTATACTATGACTTTTATTTATTTTTTTTGACATACTATACTATGACTTTTATTTATTTATTTGACATACTATACTATGACTTTTATTTATTTATTTGCCACACTATATTATGACTTTTATTTATTTATTTGACATACTATACTATGACTTTTATTTATTTATTTGACATACTATACTATGACTTTTATTTATTTATTTGACTTTCTATACTATGACTTTTATTTATTTATTTGACATACTATACTATGACTTTTACTTATTTTTTTTGACATACTAAACTATGACTTTTATCTATTTTTTGACATACTATACCATGACTTACTAATTTATTTGACATACTATACTATGACTTTTTTTTATATATTTGACATACTATATTACGACTTTTTTTATTTATTTGACATACTATACTATGACTTTTATTTATTTTACATACTATACTATGACTTTTATTTAAACTCAACTCCAACACCAAGAACTAAATGAGCACACTAGCAAAAACACGCTCTGGGTGCATGCTAGAGATTTAACTACTTCATGCTACCCACACCAACAACACTCCTTCGCTCCACAGACTAAAACGACCAAAACTCACCGATGCCGAAGAGGAGAAAAAATGAACTTCACTTAATACAGACATAAATGATGTCTTACATTTGCTGTTGTGTGGTCAAAAGTTGTGTTTGAGGGATCATCTCTGAGTAAATTCTAGCCGTCTGTATTCATGGCATGGAGGAGGCTTTGCACTCGTCCAACACCAAGCATTTTTTATTGCACTACGATCAAACACTTTTTAACCCTAACCCTTTTTTATTGCACCCCCCCCCCCTCCTATCAATGACCTTTTGACCACCACCACATCCAGATACATTCCAAATACCTATGCATTGTTATTGCCCCTCAATCAAACCTTTTTTAACCCTAACCCCCTTTTTTATTGCCCATCCCTGTTATCACTACCACATTGTTATTGCCCCAATAGGGAGGGGTGGAGGGGTGGAGGGGGGACACGTACTCGTGCACAAGCACGCGCACACGCACACACATGCACTCACGTGCACGCGCATTTTCACATGCACGCGCAAAGTCGCCATACTATTACTACTGACATCGACGGACTGACCTCAGGAAAACGGCGTCAGTCATCCGGCCAGAAAACAAATAGGTAAAACCTTCAGGTATTTACAATATCATGAAATGTATTTCAATCAAGAATAGGTACGATGTAATATGCGTGCATTCTAATAGTTGTGCTTGCATTTAGTTTGTTTTGTGTTTGTTGTTATGTGCAGGGATTGATCCATGGATTAGGATGGTTTGTAATATGGTGTCTCAGGGTGAGTAGAGATCTACTTGGTGTGTTCAGGGCCAGGCAGCATCACTCTCACATCCCACTTCGTCCACATTATGTCTGAGTAACCTCAACCAGAACCTGACCAGTATAATTATAAACTGAAACATACCTTACTTTTACTTTGACTTTATTAGTATACTACTTTGTATATTCATGTACTCATATGTGTGTGTGTTCATGCAGCCACATGTTTACTGCAGTCACTTGTTTTTGTAAAATGCCACGTCACTGTTATCTACCACAGATGATCTCAGCCGATTAGCTGTTGCAACACAAACAGTTTATATGCGACAGACTGCACGTTAGATCACAGCACATTTATTTGTTGCACCATAGTTCTGCCCCTCTCAACTGCGACCAAAAAGACAAACAAATTAATGTAATAAATTGTGCTTGATAATATTTGTGATGGTAAAAAAAAAGAACTTTATTATTCACTTGAAAATTTAGATCTTTGACGGATGAGTAATGATGAGGGTTTCTTAATCTCATAAATTCATGGGATCTATGTTATAATAACACATAGAAATGTGAGTGTGTGTGCCCATATTCAGTATATTTCTGTCTACGTACATGCATATATATCGATGCACAAGCATGTGTTTTTGTTACTGAACTCATTTTTTAAATAAATTGTACAATAGTTGTACACTTGAATATCTGCTTGCAATTATTTTTCCTAGACTGCTGCTTTCAGAGCTAGTTATTAATTAAGTTATTACTAAAACCAATGATAATCGAATGCAGAGGCAATTATGTAATATGATAAAGAGTAGATATATTTATATAGTCTTACAATTACAACCGGCCCTTTGAGGGCAACCATAATGCTGATGTGGCCCGGGATGAAGATGAGTTTGACGCTCCTGATCTAGACACTTGGGAACCAGATTAGACACTACGTGCCAAAAGTTGGAAATAATTTCAAGTGTGGCAAACATGCACTTGTTCCAATCTTCTTCATGTTTACAAAGTTCATTCGTGTGTGTGAGAGGGTGTCACAGCCAAAATTTCAGCATCCTAGTACATTACAGTTCAATGTTATGAAGTTTCTGTTTTCTTCATGTTTTTACATTAAAGCTGCAGTAGGTAAAAAATAAACTTTTTCTGATCTTCTTCATTTTTGCAGCATTTATTTATCTGTGGGAAAGGGTGTTACTGATGAAGTTTCATTCTCCTAGCGCAAGGCCTTTTGAAGATATAGCCTCTGTTCACTTGGCATACCCAAGACCCAGCGGTAAGGGATGCGAAGTGGACAAATGTTGTCGGGATGGTGGGCGGTGTCCGATGGCATTACCCGAGGGATTAAGGTATTGTCATTGGGCAACCCCGTCCAATGGCAACACCCAAAGAGCCTGCCATCTGGTGGACAGATGAAGGGTTGTGCTGAGAGCGCAGAAAATTGAGAAAACTTTGAATTATCATAACTCCGAGGGGGAAAGGGCCAGAGCTCCGGTTTTCAGCCCCCTCGATCATCGTAAAGTTTAGTTAATTTAGAGCCCTTTCCCTGATTTTTAGGACCCAAGGACGGGCCCCAAAGGGAAAGGTTTTGAGTCCCCACTTGGAGTTTTGGACCCCATGTTAAGGTCTCTGAATTGGACACCTTATCTCCCCAGGACCATAAGTACAGTTATGATCTGAATTTACTGAAATAATGGTGATAATAATTGGTGCAATATTAGACACATCGTTTTAAATACTTATCTTACATTTCATTTTTTAAACACAATATCATGTTAGATATGAAAATTATGTCTATTTATAAATGTCTATGTATATATATGTCTATGTATACATGTATAAATGTCTATTTATGAATGTCTCTGTGTGTATCTACATGTCTATGGTCTCTCCCGTTTTTGACCTCAGTGATGACTACGTTGGGTTTCCTGTGGCTGCTTCACAATAAAAGTCCCATTGTGTCTGTCCAGTTGAGGTTGTTTTAATGTGAAGCAGCAGCAGCAGGAAATGTTGTGTTATCATCAGCAGTAACTTAATGCAGCTCCGATCTGTCTGTCGGAGAGTGAACAGGAAACACTGAGGCTGATATCAATCAGAGCAGCTTACAAACAGCATCACGTATGAAAGATTATAACCATGGCTGTCAAAGTTAATGCGTTAAGGCAAATGTGTTTTTAATGCCATTAATATCTTTAATACATGAAAACAACTTGTGATTTTTAGGTTGTAGCAGCTCAGTTTCAAAGCTAGAGTAAAGATACTGGTATCATATGAAACTAGAAAACATAAGGAAAAGGCATGTCCACTTTCAAAGGGGTCCCTTGACCTCTGACCTCCAGATATGTGAATGTAAATGAGTTCTATGGGTACCCACGAGTCTCCCCTTTACAGACATGCCCACTTTATGATAATCACATGCAGTTTGGGGCAAGTCATAGTCAAGTCAGCACACTGACACACTGACAGCTGTTGTTGCCTGTTGGGCTGCAGTTTGCCATGTTATGATCTGAGCATATTGTTTTATGCTAAATGCAGAACCTGTGAGGGTTTCTGCACAATATCTGTCATTGTTCTGGGTTGTTAATTGATTTACAATAATAAATATATACATATATTTGCATAAAGCAGCATATTTGTCCACTCCCATGTTGATAAGAGTATTAGACACTTGACAAATCTCCCTTTAAGGTACATTTTGAACAGATAAAAAAATATGCCATTAATTTGTGATTAATCGTGATTAACTATTTTAATTGATTGACTTTCCTAATTATAACTTCAATGTGTACGATTTTACAGCATCCATGTTCCCTTTTTGTTTTTTCTTCCTTTCAGTGTGGAGCTGCTGTGATGTGATGTGTGTGGGGGGGTGATCAGTGTCGGCCCGCCCTATACGCTGAATATTCAGCTGCGTAGGGCCGCACCTTTTTCCTTTAAATTAGTGCTGTCAATCAATTCAAATATTTAATCGGGATTAATCACATGATTGTCCATGATTAATCACTATTAATCACAAATTTATCTTACATTTTTTATTTGTTCAGATTGTACCTTAAAGGAAGATTTGTCAAGTATTTAATCCTCTTATCAACATGGGAGTGAACAAATATGCTGCTTTATGCAAATGTATGTATATATTTAATATTGGAAATCACATTAACTTTGACAGCACTAATTGCAATACAGTGATCAATCGCTTATGTTGTTCTTCCTCTCCTCTCCTCTCCTCTCCTCTCCTCTCCTCTCCTCTCCTCTCCTCTCCTCTCCTCTCCTCTCCTCTCCTCTCCTCTCCTCTCCCCTCCTCTCCTCTCCCCTCCTCTCTCCTCCTCTCCTCTCCTCTTACGATACGATACACTTTATTGTCCCTTTGAGGAAATTTCTTTTGGACTCAGTGCTGCTCACCATCAGCTGCCTCCACAGAAGCATCAATAAATAGAAACAAACAACAATCCACATGTACACAGAGAAACACAAACAATGTAAAGCACAAACAACATGCTGTATGTTGCACATTACTCATATTACACAAGATCTATATAAAAACAGAATAAATAGAAGATAAAAATAGAAAATACCATGACGCTATCGCACAACCCTCAGCCTCAAGAAACATTATTTAAAATTTAAAATTTTGATGGAGGTGGGCACAAACGAGTTCTTAAAACGCTTCAGTTTGCATCGAGGGACTCTGTATCATCTGCCAGATGGTAAGAGCTCATACTCAGAGTGAAAAAAAATATGAATGTAAATGAAATATATGTATAAAAATGTGTGAATAATAACACATGATGTTTAAAGCAGAGTCCTACCTGAGCTCCACAGCAGCAGCAGCAGCACCAACAGGTGATCCATGATGTCCAGGTAGACCGTCTGTCTGCTCTGTGTGTTCTGTCCTGCAGCTTCACTCATCACTTACTTCTCTGTAGTTTTACACATGATATCTATACTTCTCTGAACTACATTTCTGTGGAACTGATATGTTGATAAGAAGCTGCTGACAGATTACTAATTATAGGACTGTGGTTTCTGTTACCGTGACAACCAGGGCAGGCTGAGGTGTTCCTGTCAGATTAATGCTGTCAGAGTGATCTTATCATTTCCAAGTAAATGTGTTGACATCAGCAGAGAGTCGTTCAGAGGAGACTGAACTACAGCTGTAACTAACCATTATATTAATATTTGATGAATCTGTCCATTCTGTTATTCAGTAATCAATCATTGAGGAAGGAACAGTGCTGATCATAAATGGTGCTGGATGATATTTTAGTGTTTCAGTGTGTCGTCTCCTTGTTAACTGCTGCTTGTTTAACTGACTGTGTCTCACTCGGTTCACTGACATCATGTTTCTGTGTTGTTGGACTTGAATGAGTCCTTCAGAAAGCTGCAGGATGTCTTCAGCTCTGCTGCTTTCTTTATTCATATCAACTCATGTTTCAGTCTCTGCCTTTTATTTTGAAATTGATCTGAAGCTGTGAATATTTGTTTCAGTCCCGCCCACTGTTTAAGTGAGGCTGGAACACCAACCGATTGGTTCATCTGGCTGTCAATCAACAGATCAATATCTCGGATGTTTCTGAGCACAATCTCATGATTATGACTTAATATTAAATAATAATGACTTTATATCTCATGATTATGACTTAATATCTAAAAATAATGACTTAATATCTCATAATTATGACTTAATATATAACAATAATGACTTAATATCTCATAATTATGACTTAATATTGTCAGGGTGTGAGTTTAAAGGGTGGACACAAACGCAGAGTGACCAGGCAGAAAGATAAATATAAATAAAAGCGAGCTTTAATAATGAAGCTGAAGTCTCCAAACAAAAACCGACAGGCATCAAAAAACCAGCAGCAGATTCAGACTGTCTGAGGTTCATAGTGAGGTCTATCTGTAGGCCAATTCGCTGATATGTAATGTTAACATAGTTTTGAAAATGTCTAAATTTGCTGTGATTGGCTTATGTGAATTTGAGGGGAGACGAGGAACTCCTCTTATTACTGTATACGCTGATATATAATGTTTGTCATGTCCTCCTCATCTCATGGGGGGCCGTGAGGAGTGGAGCGGGGAGGGCAGAAAACATCTTAAGACAGGTTAGACTGATTTTGAACAAAACAGCATAGTTTCCTGTTAACATACAGTAAGAGCTGGGGGGTTTTATTTTGAAAAACTAGGTGAATCACTAGTTTCCTGTTATCATACAATGAGAGTTGGGGGCTTTTATACACAGGTGTAATTAATAACATTAATTATGGCCCTGATCCATTGAAGCCCTGGTTTAGAGCAAGCTGGCTCACTGAAATGTCCGTTACACAGTAAATACAGTGTGTGTGTGTGTGTGTGTGTGTGTGTGTGTGTGTGTGTGTGTGTGTGTGTTAGTCAGCCTGCCCTGATTGGCTAATGTGAATCACCTGTCTGTCTAGCAGCAATCAAAGGTGATGGCCACTGCTAAGTACACTCACTCAGACAGCTTATAATAGGAGTTAACCAGAGACATACATGTCATCAAAGTACTTTTCTGACAAAAAACGTGAATTTTATCGCTGAGATTTTTTAGGAGAGGAACAAGGACTCTCTGATGAACATATGATGCGAAACATATGTGTGTAGTGTCATCGAGGTTTGAGGCTTTTCTGACCTCATTTGAGGTGCATCTGGTCAAACTGCTCGGAGGAGTACATCAAAATATAAAACATATCATTTCCTGTTGCCAGTAGGGGGCGCTATGAGTGTGACTCAATATTGACATGTTAATTTCGTCAGGCCTGGACCCTTATCATGTCTGAGAAATTTGGGGCAGATTGGACCATGTACAGTGGAGTTACAACAACTTCCTGTTTCATGGCGAATGGCCTAAAATGGCCGCCACGCCACGGCCAGGTTGTTCGATGAAAACTCAGGATTTGAATAACTTGTCATCCTTAAAGGTCACCTATTATGCAAAATGCACTTTTCCATGTCTTTTAAACATCAATATCTGTCCCCAGTGTGTCTACAGACCATCGAAGTATCATAAAAGACCGTCCTCTCTCTTTTTCTCCTGCTCCATCTCTCGGAAAATGTGTCAGAAGTGGAGCTGAGTCGTACTTCCTGGAATCAGTGACGTCGGTGATTCTTGCCATGCCAAATAAGGGTTACGGTAGAACTACGGAGAACGGCCTCCAGCTAGGTGAGCCCGCCCACTGAGCTGCTCGCTGAATTTCGCTCCGTCCGCCATTGTTTTCCTCGGTATAATCACGGACCTGCTAACAGGACAAGCAAAGCATGCTACTACTTCTGTTAGTCTGCAAGAACCAGCAGAAAAGTCTTCATGTCCTCCGATCATCTGAGGACGTGAAGACCCAGTGGATTCACTTATCTTTAGCTGTTTTAGGGGATTTCTGACTGAAATGTCCTCACAGCAACAGTAAAACACACGGGTCAGTAGACTACAGGATTCACTGCAAACTGAAGCTCAGGATGGAACCGTACCGGCCGTCTGGGACCCACCTTCAGACCTGGACCCACCTTCAGACCTGGACCGACCTTCAAACCTGGACCCACCTTCAAACCTGGACCGACCTTCAGACCTGGACCCTCCTTCAAACCTGGACCCACCTTCAGACCTGGACCCACCTTCAAACCTGGACCCTCCTTCAAACCTGGACCCACCTTAAAACCTGGACCCACCTTCAGACCTTGAACCCACCTTAAAACCTGGACCCACTTTCAAACCTGGACCCAACTTCAGACCTGGACCCACCTTCAAACCTGGACCCACCTTCAGACCTTGAACCCACCTTAAAACCTGGACCCACTTTCAAACCTGGACCCACCTTCAAACCTGGACCCACCTTCAGACCTGGAAGCTGTAAGTTTGTCATGTTTCTGTTGTTTTAGTTTCTGTTTATTTAGCAGACTGTTTGCCTGTTAACGTTAGCATGTTGCGCGGCTAACGCCTCTAGCTTTCATAGTGGCTCCACAGGCTTTGATTACATGCAAACCTTCTGCTCTGGTGTGTCTGTCTGCGTTACAGATATGTTGAGTGTGTGTAGATTTACTCCACAGACTGTCCTGAAGGAGCTCATGTGAAAAACAAACAGTCAAACTGTACGAACTTGTGTAGGATTACCGGAGTTATAGTGGAAGAGCGAGCAAGGAGAGAGAGAGAGATGCTGTGAGTTCAACGTCTTCTCTGTAACGTTACTTCCCTCTTAGAGCTATTAAAAGACATTACAATGTGAATACTGACAGCTTCTTTGTTGTCTTGGGCTAAATAATATGTAAAAGTTTACTAAAGTCTGAGCTTCTAGGTCTAGCTTTTGATACAGACAACACAAGTATAATCTGTATTTATTTATTTTTTAATTTAAAAAAAAAAAAAATCTCATAAAATTGTAATGAAACCGAACTGAGTTCCAAATTTCTACCTTTGAAAAACATCTGTACTATTGGATGAAGAATTTTAAATACATTTTTAAAGTTAGTTGTCAATATGCCATTTCGAATGTTCACTCATATTCTTTCATGTAATACAGTGATGTCATCATCCTTCAATGATGTTACATTCTGGAAAGTTTATTTAGAATCTTCAAACATATTCTTTCATGTATTACAGTGATGTCATCATCCTTTAATGATGTCACATACTGGAACGTTAGGCTAGTTAGGGTAGACACCTCAAGTGTGCTGTTACAATACACTCACACTTGACAATCTCTACTCAGTTGAATATTTGCAACTTACTTATTTGTTTTTTCAAAATAATGCTTCATTTAAAGAATATGGTTGGTTTTAATCTGTATTTATTTATTCTTTAACTTTAAAAAAAAAAATAAATAAATCTCATAAAATTGTAATGAAACCGGACTGAGTTCTACATTTCTACCTATGAAAAACATCGTTACTACTGGATGAAGAATTTAAAATACATTTTTAAATTTAGTTGTCAATGTGCCATTTCGAATGTTCACTCATATTCTTTCATGTAATGTGATGTCATCATCCTTTAATGATGTCACATCAAAAAGTGAGCCCACAGTGCATCAAAACGTTATAGTGTAAACAGTACTGTACACAGCTACTGCAAATTCTCTCTAAATAAAGCTCCAATGTTCATGAAAATAAATGCCAAAATTTCGAGGTCATGGTAGATGTAGGGAGGCAAATTTCAGAATTTTATCTCAAAAACAATTTTTGAATTCTATCCTCATGTGAACTATTGCAGTCAATGGAAATCAAGCATTTTTAGACATCAATTTGTCACTTATTGAGCAATCAATCTTCATTAAAACATCTCTGTATTGTCTTGATGAAGTACGCAAATTCTCAGAATTTTGTCTCAAAAACTGAATTTTTGACACTAGTTTGAAATCTGCTTGTGCAGCCGTGGTGATTGCCTCAGTCATAGTGTGATGTCATAGTGTGATGTCATAGTGTGAAGTGGTAGTTTTGCCCAGGCATTAAGCTCACTAAGATAGTGACCTGCTCTTGATGTCTGAGGTTGTGAGTTCGAGACCTGATCGAGGCAGAATGAACATGCTAATGCCTTAAAGGATTAATGATGATGGACTGTTCTGTGCCTCTCATTTGTCTTCCTCCTCTTCTTCCTCCTTGTTCTTCTTCCTCCTCAAAATGCCCGGTCCCGACCCACAGCTGTTTACTACTATAAATTACTACTATTATTATTGTTATTATTATTTTTAGTAGTAGTAGTAGTATTGTTATTAATAATGATGATTATAATATGATTATCCTGACAAATTCATAGCAGAAACATACTGTGTTTAAAAGCACTATTTATTATAGCACAAATGTCACATTTAATCACTTTATTTCTCCATTCACAACATGTCTTACTAAAAGGCTGGAAAAGGGTATTCAATATAGGCTCTATATACCTCCACAAATACACTATGAACTGTGCTTATCTTTGACCTGTTAAAATCTATTATTGCTTGGTATTCTTTCCTCACTCGCCGACCATATTAAATAAATAATATTAAATTTAAATAGTGCATAAATAGTACAATTTAAATAGTTCATTTTTTTTTTCTTGCATACAGCCAATTTTCAGGCTTTCTATTTTGAAAATAATACTTCCTGTGGCAGATTTCTTCAGTGATACTGTAGGTTGCTATGGTGATCAGGGGAAACATATATGTAAATATATAATAATTGTGATGAACTATCATGATCTAGTCGCTGTAATTAGAGCTTCAAAACAGTCAAACAGATTATTTCCTTGAACCGCTGACCATGCATGGAGGCCAGAACACATTTGACCTTATTCTTTATTGGTTGACCTCCAAAACAATCTGAGACATATAATACAGTACATCATGTGATCATTAAGCCTGGGTAGCAGCGACTTCTTTGATTTTGAATAAGTGAAGAATGTCAGCCTCAACAAGCTTCATCTTCAGAGTGTGAAGGGTCGTCCTGAACTCAAACTGAACTCACGAGTTACGATCAGCTCTGCTCTTCTGGTCAGATGTGCAGTTTCCTCTCCATCTTTTAATCAGCTCATCAGGCTTCGTGTGGTTTCTCTCTTAACGTCAGCGTCAGTGGATTTAATAACAGGAAGCTGCCAGTGATAATCATATACTGACATCCTGCACCGTGGTGATGTTTTTAACATCAGTAAATGTCAGGTACCGCAGTAACATTTACTTACTGGAACTGAACTGTGTTCCAGCAAAAGTGTGACGTGTTTCTACCATTTGGGAAGCCTGAAGGGGAAAATATTCAAATTATAACTTAATCCCATTTAAAAGTGTGATTTAGTTTCATTTCACTGGTTTTCAGAATTAATTTTAAAATCAGGTCCAGCATTTCAGTGACTGTTTAAATTGACTATATCAAATACTCAATACTCAAGAAATGTTTCTAATGTGTAACTATTAACTATTAATAGTAAAACTATTAATACAGCACAGTAAAAGTCCTGTATTCAAATGATTACTTCAAGTGAAGAGTGAAAGAGAGGCATTATCAGCACAATGTACTGAAATTTACGCCTGTTCAAAGTGGAGCTTTCAATTCTAAAATAATGCTGAAAAGTTGAGTAATTAATAATAATGCATCTTATTTTAATTTTTATATATTGCAACGTCCTGCCAACAATGAGTGATTTTCTTGTCAGCAGACTTTTCCCAGTAACCAAGAGGTGGCCGAAGAGAAAATAATCAATCTAGTTCCACTCAGTCGATGCAAGCTTCATTTATTGTGATACATTTTAAAAAGCTCATTATTTAACAGTTCAGAAACATTAACAACACACTATGTTTGTATTTTGGTTTTAGTGGCTTCGAAGTCATCGAATACTAACTATTTACACATTAAGTAGATTATTTTAGCTTTTAAATTCTTCATAGATTTCTCTGAAAACTCAGTGGTATTAAATTATGTCTGACAATAATTTTAAGCAAAAGACACGAACCACAGACAGTAGAAGCATCAAAGTATTCCTCATGGTTAATGTAATGTGGTTCCTTCAAAACATTAACAACAATATACTTATCATTAGCTTTCTTAATTGATAGAACCTCGCTCTTGTTTTTATCATGCAAAGAATATAATATTGAAAAACATAGACGTTATGTACTGTGACAGTACTTGTTAATCATGAATAAGGCATGCTGACACTTTACTCTAGCCCTCGTCACTTAACTGTTGTATTCATCATTCTTATAGAGGATGAGGAACACAGTTTTTCTTTGCCTGGCTCTGCAGATTATATGATGCTGCAACAGTTCACTCAGCAGATTATATATAATACAACAAAATGTCACATTGACCTCACTGCATCATCTTTATAATCAATTACAGAACGCTGCTCTGATTTGACTGTTGTGTGAGAGCTGAGCGTCCATCTGGATGATCCTACTCTGTCTCCTGGAGTCCTGCCTCTTCACCCAGCAAGTCTCCAGCACCACCGAGGTAATCCAGCTCTATGTTGTCCTCTCGTCTTGGTTTCTGTCCTCTGGTGGCCTAGAGAGACATGACAGAAAATGTCTTTAAGTCACAGAATACCTGCTCTTCTCTAAATACATATAGTACTCACCTCTACCCCCCAATTCTGTAGGGGACCCAGAAATATAGTTGCAGAACGTTTGGTACGGCATGCTTGTTTCAGTTCAGCACGTCCTATTAAATAATGAGTCTTAACAGTCTAATACAGTCTAATTACAGTCTATGCTTTGGAGCTTGTGGATCTTAAATTCAAAGCATGAGTGATTGTTAGCTACCATATATTCTCAAATAAAAGCCGGTAAAACATTGAAATTAGCTGCACAAATGCTAAATTCTATAATGTGTGTATATATATATATATATATATATATTTCCATAACATATATTTCCAGAGCACTAATTTGATCATAACAGCAACAGAGTAATTTGATTCTCGCCACTCTGCTGCCCTCAGATTCTCTTGTTAACAGAAATGCTGTTTTTATTCACTTCCAATCGCCATTATTTTGCCTTTTTTGTTCTGTTGCTGTTACGCTATCATCAGTGAAAAAAGCAACATTCTCTGCAGATGTTTCAAATTAAAAGCATACCAGGAAAGAGAGGGATGAGCCACTGGAAGGCTTTTAATGTGAAAGTGTAGGAAGTGTTGAGTTTGATACGTAGCATGTAGCTTTTGTTTTCCCCGCAGTACTAAACACATACCAAGCTGGGATCCCAAAGTACACTAAACACTGAATGTTGGATATTACATCCCTACAGTCCTAACATTGATGTGTAAAGTACCTTGCAGTAGCAATACAGGGCAGCATTGGACCCCACCATCAGCACCAGGAGGACAAGGAGGACAACCAGTCTGATGATCAGATGTGTTACAGAGGCTGGAACAGATTCACAATGTTGCTATGAAACTTGTTTTTGCTAACTTTTAGTGGTTGAATTCCGCACAAAACTGCACTTCTTATCCTCTGTCTGGTATCTAAAGAGTCCTGGGTAAACTGCTGTCTCATGCATGTAAACAGTTGGCACCTCATGACGTTTTATCTGATTCAGATGAATAATACTTTAAAGCCTGCGTGCGTTGTCAGTGTCACATTTCCCTGTTTGACTCAGATTCTCTATGAAGTTACCTGAGACAGTGAGATGGAGCGGCTGGCTCTCAGATGAGAAGTTACGGGAGAAAACATAGAGGTGATAAACGCAGCGGTACTCCCCTCGGTGGGTGGGGTCTGCAGCAGAGAACAGGAAGTGGGCAGAGTGATTGACAGCTGGCAGGGTGTAGTTCTGTGATGTAGCTGAGGTGGTCAGAATAAGCTGGAAGGAGCCTCCTGGGTACTGTGGCAGGATGGAGCAGCTGATGGTGAAGTTGGAGCCCATGAGCACCTGAAGCCCCTGCCAATTGGCCTCAGAAACCCCGTCAACATTGGTAGTGAAGGAGATGTTTGGCTGAGCCAGAAAACATGTTAACACAGAGGAAGATGAAACATGAATCATCTTTATTTGTTTTGTCAAAGTGATGAAAACTAAGCACAGTAAGATGACAGGATTTATTTATTAGCAGGAGCCATGGGAAATGGAGGACTCTTGGATTTATATTTAATATGGAGGACTGAGTCAGCAACTGCTCATTGAAAAAGTTAAGGATGGTCACTGTTCAGGGTTACCTGAGCAGATCACCTCCACGTTGATGGAGCCTCCCTTGTTACTAGGTAGCTCTAAACACTCCCGTAGCATCAAATGAGACTCAACACAAGAAGGCCGGATCCACCACACAGGCTTCCATGAAGAAATGTCGCTTAGGTCTAGAATGTTCACACATATTCGTTCATGTATTACAGTGATGTCATCATCCTTTAATGATGTAACATTCTGGAACGTTAGGCTAGTTAGGGTAGACACCTCAAGTGTGCTGTTACAATACACTCACACTTGACAATCTCTACTCAGTTGAATATTTGCAGCTTACTTATTTGTTTTTCAAAATAATGCTTGATATAAAGAATATGGTTGGTTTTAATCTGTATTTATTTATCTTTTAACTTAAAAAAAAAAAAAAAATCTCATAAAATTGTAATGAAACTGAACTGATTTCCAAATTTCTACCTTTGAAAAACATCTTTACTATTGGATGAAGAATTTTAAATACAATTTTAAATTTAGTTGTCAATATGCCATTTCGAATGTTCACTCGTATTCTTTCATGTAATACATTGATGTCATCATCCTTCAATGATGTCACATTCTGGAAAGTTTATTTAGAAACTTCAAATATATTCTTTCATATATTACAGTGATGTCATCATCCTTCAATGATGTCACATTCTGGAAAGTTTATTTAGAATCTTCAAACATATTCTTTCAAGTAATACAGTGATGTCATCAACCTTTAATGATGTCACATTCTGGAAAGTTTATTTAGAATGTTCATACATATTCTTTCATGAATATTGATGTCATCATCCTTTAATGATGTCACATTCTGGAAAGTTTATTTAGAATGTTCACTCATATTCTTTCATGTATTGTGATGTCATCATCCTTTAATGATGTCACATTCTGGAACGTTTATTTAGAATCTTCAAAAATATTCTTTCATGTATTGTGATGTCATCATCCTTCAATGATGTCACATTCTGGAAAGTTTATTTAGAATCTTCAAACATATTCTTTCATGTATTGTGATGTCATCATCCTTCAATGATGTCACATACTGGAACGTTAGGTTAGTGTAATGGAAAATTACTATGTAGGTAGCGATGTCTCTTTATGCAACAGTGGAAAATTACTGTCTACTCTATCTAATGTGTGCTCTTTGTCTCATGTAGTGGGAAAGTACTGAGTGTTGACTTTCACAGGGACACTGTGTAAAAACAACTCCTTATCTGTGTTAAAACAATTCCTTTTCCCATAGCTCCCCGTTGTAGTTTTCTATATATGATATTGTAACTTTCTCCTGGGGCGCACTCTTCTGCAGACTCGATGTGACTCTGTATAACCAGTGCCTCTTCTTGCAAGAATAAAATACAACAAAGACATGTCATCTGTTTGAGATCGTTATTTAAACGTTCATCAGTACTCATCTAGGGAAATCGACAGATTTCCATTACATTAGTTAGGGTAGACACCTCAAGTGTGCTGTTACAATACACTCACACTTGACAATCTCTACTCAGTTGAATATTTGCAACTTACTTATTTGTTTTTCAAAATAATGCTTAATTTAAAGAATATGGTTGGTTTTAATCTGTATTTATTTATTCTTTAACTTTTAAAAAAAAATAAAAAATCTCAAAATTGTAATGAAACTGAACTGATTTCCAAATTTCTACATTTGAAAAACATCTTTACTACTGGATGAAGAATTTTAAAAACGTTTTTAAATTTAGTTGTCAATATGCCATTTCGAATGTTCACTCATATTCTTTCATGTAATACAGTGATGTCATCATCCTTCAATGATGTCACATTCTGGAAAGTTTATTTAGAATCTTCAAACATTATTTCATGTAATACAGTGATGTCATCATCCTTTAATGATGTCACATTCTGGAATGTTAGGCTAGTTAGGGTAGACACCTCAAGTGTGCTGTTACAATACACTCACACTTGACAATCTCTACTCAGTCTAATATTTGCAACTTACTTATTTGTTTTTCAAAATAATGCTTCATTTAAAGAATATGGTTGGTTTTAATCTGTATTTATTTATTTAACTTTAAAAAAAAAAAAAAAAATCTAATAAAATTTTAATGAAACCGAACTGAGTTCCAAATTTCTATCTTTGAAAAACATCTTTTCTACTGGATGAAGAATTTTAAATACATTTTTAAATTTAGTTGTAAGTATGCCATTTCGAATGTTCACTCATATTCTTTCATGTAATACAGTGATGTCATCATCCTTCAATGATGTCACATTCTGGAAAGTTTATTTAGAATGTTCAAACATATTCTTTCATGAATATTGATGTCATCATCCTTTAATGATGTCACATATTGGAAAGTTTATTTAGAATGTTCACTCATATTCTTTCATGTATTGTGATGTCATCATCCTTTAATGATGTCACATTCTTGAAAGTTTATTTAGAATCTTCAAACATATTCTTTCATGAATTGTGATGTCATCATCCTTCAATGATGTCACATACTGGAACGTTAGGCTAGTTAGGGTAGACACCTCAAGTGTGCTGTTACAATACACTCACACTTGACAATCTCTACTCAGTTGAATATTTGCAACTTACTTATTTTTTTTTTCAAAATAATGCTTCATTTAAAGAATATGGTTGGTTTTCATCTGTATTTATTTATTCTTTAACTTTAAAAAAAAAATTAAAAATCTCAAAATTGTAATGAAACTGAACTGATTTCCAAATTTCTACCTTTGAAAAACATCTTTACTACTGGATGAAGAATTTTAAAAACGTTTTAAATTTAGTTGTCAATATGCCATTTCGAATGTTCACTCATATTTTTCATGTAATACATTGATGTCATCATCCTTCAATGATGTCACATTCTGGAAAGTTTATTTAGAATCTTCAAACATATTCTTTCATGTATTACAGTGATTTCATCATCCTTTAATGATGTCACATTCTGGAAAGTTTATTTAGAATCTTCAAACATATTCTTTCATGAATTGTGATGTCATCATCCTTCAATGATGTCACATTCTGGAACATTAGGCTAGTTAGGGTAGACACCTCAAGTGTGCTGTTACAATATACTCACACTTGACAATCTCTACTCGGTTGAATATTTGCAACTTACTTATTTGTTTTTCAAAATAATGCTTCATTTAAAGAATATGGTTGGTTTTAATCTGGATTTATTTATTTTTTAACTCTAAAAAAAAAAAAAAAATCTCATAAAAATTGTAATGAAACTGAACGGATTTCCAAATGTCTACCTGTGAAAAACATCTTTACTATTGGATGAAGAATTTTAAATACATTTATAAATTTAGTTGTCAATATGCCATTTCGAATGTTCACTCATATTCTTTCATGTATTGTGATGTCATCATCCTTTAATGATGTCACATTCTGGAAAGTTTATTTAGAATCTTCAAACATATTCTTTCATGTATTGTGATGTCATCATCCTTCAATGATGTCACATTCTGGAACGTTAGGCTAGTTAGGGTAGACACCTCAAGTGTGCTGTTACAATACACTCACACTTGACAATCTGTACTCAGTTGAATATTTGCAACTTACTTATTTGTTTTTCAAAATAATGCTTCATTTAAAGAATATGGTTGGTTTTAATCTCTATTTATTTATTTTTTAACCTTTAAAAAAAAAAAAAAAATTCATAAAATTTAATGAAACTGAACTGATTTCCAAATTTTTACCTTTGAAAAGCATCTTTACTACTGGATGAAGAATTTTAAATACATTTTTAAATTTAGTTGTCAATATGCCATTTCGAATGTTCACTCATATTCTTTCATGTAATGTGATGTCATCATCCTTTAATGATGTCACATCAAAAAGTGAGCCCACAGTGCATCAGAACGTTATAGTGTAAACAGTACTGTACACACTACTGCAAATTCTCTCTAAATAAAGCTCCAATGTTCATGAAAATAAATGCCGAAATTTCGAGGTCATGGTAGATGTAGGGAGGCAAATTTCTGAATTTTATCTCAAAAACAATTTTTGACAGTATTTTGAATTCTATCCTCATGTGAACTATTGCAGTCAATGGAAATCAAGCATTTTTAGACATCAATTTGTCACTTATTGAGCAATCAATCTTCATTAAAACATCTCTGTATTGTCTAGATGAAGTACGCAAATTCTCAGAATTTTGTCTCAAAAACTGAATTTTTGACACTAGTTTGAAATCTGCTTGTGCAGCCGTGGTGATTGCCTCAGTCATAGTGTGTTGTCATAGTGTGATTTCATAGTGTGAAGTGGTAGTTTTGCCCAGGCATTAAGCTCACTAAGATAGTGACCTGTTCTTGATGTCTGAGGTTGTGAGTTCGAGACCTGATCGAGGCAGAATGAACATGCTAATGCCTTAAAGGATTAATGATGATGGACTGTTCTGTGCCTCTCATTTGTCTTCCTCCTCTTCTTCCTCCTTGTTCTTCTTCCTCCTCAAAATGCCCGGTCCCGACCCACAGCTGTTTACTACTAAAAATTACTACTATTATTATTGTTATTATTATTTTTAGTAGTAGTAGTAGTAGTAGTAGTATTGTTATTAATAATGATGATTATAATATGATTATCCTGACAAATTCATAGCAGAAACATACTGTGTTTAAAAGCACTATTTATTATAGCACAAATGTCACATTTAATCACTTTATTTCTCCATTCACAACATGTCTTACTAAAAGGCTGGAAAAGGGTATTCAATATAGGCTCTATATACCTCCACAAATACACTATGAACTGTGCTTATCTTTGACCTGTTAAAATCTATTATTGCTTGGTATTCTTTCCTCACTCGCCGACCATATTAAATAAATAATATTAAATTTAAATAGTGCATAAATAGTACTATTTAAATAGTGCATTTTTTTTTCTTGCATACAGCCAATTTTCAGGCTTTCTATTTTGAAAATAATGCTTCCTGTGGCAGATTTCTTCAGTGATACTGTAGGTTGCTATGGTGATCAGGGGAAACATATATGTAAATATATAATAATTGTGATGAACTATCACGATCTAGTCGCTGTAATTAGAGCTTCAAAACAGTCAAACAGATTATTTCCTTGAACCGCTGACCATGCATGGAGGCCAGAACACATTTGACCTTATTCTTTATTGGTTGACCTCCAAAACAATCTGAGACATATAATACAATACATCATGTGATCATTAAGCCTGGGTAGCAGCGACTTCTTTGATTTTGAATAAGTGAAGAATGTCAGCCTCAACAAGTTTCATCTTCATAGTGTGAAGGGTCGTCCTGAACTCAAACTGAACTTAAGAGTTACGATCAGCTCTGCTCTTCTGGTCAGATGTGCAGTTTCCTCTCCATCTTTTAATCAGCTCATCAGGCTTCGTGTTGTTTCTCTCTTAACGTCAGCGTCAGTGGATTTACTAACAGGAAGCTGCCAGTGATAATCATATACTGACATCCTGCACCGTGGTGATGTTTTTAACATCAGTAAATGTCAGGTACCGCAGTAACATTAACTTACTGGAACTTAACTGTGTTCCAGCAAAAGTGTGACGTGTTTCTACCATTTGGGAAGCCTGAAGGGGAAAATATTCAAATTATAACTTAATCCCATTTAAAAGTGTGATTTAGTTTCTTTTCACTGGTTTTCAGAATGAATTTTAAAATCAGGTCCAGCATTTCAGTGACTGTTTAAATTGACTATATCAAATACTCAATACTCAAGAAATGTTTCTAATGTTTAACAATTAACTATTAATAGTAAAACTATTAATACTGCACAGTAAAAGTCCTGTATTCAAATGATTACTTCAAGTGAAGAGTAAAAGAGAGGCATTATCAGCACAATGTACTGAAATTTACGCCTGTTCAAAGTGGAGCTTTCAATTCTAAAATAATGCTGAAAAGTTGAGTTATTAATAATAATGCATCTTATTTTAATTTTTATATATTGCAACCTCCTGCCAACAATGAGTGATTTTCTTGTCAGCAGACTTTTCCCAGTAACCAAGAGGTGGCCGAAGAGAAAATAATCAATCTAGTTCCACTCAGTCGATGCAAGCTCATTATTTAACAGTTCAGAAACATTAACAACACACTATGTTTGTATTTTGGTTTTAGTGGGTTCGAAGCCATCGAATACTAACTATTTACACATTAAGTAGATTATTTTAGCCCTTAAATTCTTCATAGATTTCTCTGAAAACTCAGTGGTATTAAAATTATGTCTGACAATAATTTTAAGCAAAAGACACGAACCACAGACAGTAGAAGCATCAAAGTATTCCTCATGGTTAATGTAATGTGGCTCCTTCAAAACATTAACAACAATATACTTATCATTAGCTTTCTTAATTGATAGAACCTCGCTCTTGTTTTCATCATGCAAAGAATATAATAATGAAAAACATAGACTTTATGTACTGTGACAGTACTTGTTAATCATGAATAAGGCATGCTGACACTTTACTCTAGCCCTCGTCTTGGTTTCTGTCCTCTGGTGGCCTAGAGAGACATGACAGAAAATGTCTTTAAGTCACAGAATACATGCTCTTCTCTAAATACATATAGTACTCACCTCTACCCCCCAATTCTGTAGGGGACCCAGAAATATAGTTGCAGAACGTTTGATACGGCATGCTTGTTTCAGTTCAACACGTCCTATTAACTAAATAATGAGTCTTAACAGTCTAATACAGTCTAATTACAGTCTATGCTTTGGAGCTTGTGGATCTTAAATTCAAAGCATGAGTGATTGTTAGCTACCATATATTCTCAAATAAAAGCCGGTAAAACATTGAAATTAGCTGCACAAATGGTAAATTCAGTATAATGTGTATATATATATATATATATATATATATATATATATATATATATATATTTCCATAACATATATTTCCAGAGCACTAATTTGATCATAACAACAACAGAGTAATTTGATTCTCGCCACTCTGCTGCCCTCAGATTCTCTTTTTAACAGAAATGCTGTTTTTATTCACTTCCAATCGCCATTATTTTGCCTTTTTTGTTCTGTTGCTGTTACGCTATCATCAGTGAAAAAAGCAACATTCTCTGCAGATGTTTCAAATTAAAAGCATACCAGGAAAGAGAGGGATGAGCCACTGGAAGGCTTTTAATGTGAAAGTGTAGGAAGTGTTGAGTTTGATACGTAGCATGTAGCTTTTGTTCTCCCCGCAGTACTAAACACATACCAAGCTGTGATCCCAAAGTACACTAAACACTGAATGTTGGATATTACATCCCTACAGTCCTAACATTGATGTGTAAAGTACCTTGCAGTAGCAATACAGGGCAGCATTGGACCCCACCATCAGCACCAGGAGGACAAGGAGGACAACCAGTCTGATGATCAGATGTGTTACAGAGGCTGGAACAGATTCACAATGTTGCTATGAAACTTGTTTTTGCTAACTTTTAGTGGTTGAATTCCTCACAAAGATGCACTTCTTATCCTCTGTCTGGTATTTAAAGAGTCCTGGGTAAACTGCTGTCTCATGCATGTAAACAGTTGGCACCTCATGACGTTTTATCTGATTCAGATGAATAATACTTTAAAGCCTGCGTGCGTTGTCAGTGTCACATTTCCCTGTTTGACTCAGATTCTCTATGAAGTTACCTGAGACAGTGAGATGGAGCGGCTGGCTCTCAGATGAGAAGTTACGGGAGAAAACATAGAGGTGATAAACGCAGCGGTACTCCCCTCGGTGGGTGGGGTCTGCAGCAGAGAACAGGAAGTGGACAGAGTGATTGACAGCTGGCAGGGTGTAGTTCTGTGATGTAGCTGAGGTGGTCAGAATAAGCTGGAAGGAGCCTCCTGGGTACTGTGGCAGGATGGAGCAGCTGATGGTGAAGTTGGAGCCCATGAGCACCTGAAGCCCCTGCTGATTGGCCTCAGAAACCCCGTCAACATTGGTAGTGAAGGAGATGTTTGGCTGAGCCAGAAAACCTGTTAACACAGAGGAAGATGAAACATGAATCATCTTTATTTGTTTTGTCAAAGTGATGAAAACTGAGCAGAGTAAGATGACAGGATTTATTTATTAGCAGGAGCCATGGGAAATGGAGGACTCTTGGATTTATATTTAATATGGAGGACTGAGTCAGCAACTGCTCATTGAAAAAGTTAAGGATGGTCACTGTTCAGGGTTACCTGAGCAGATCACCTCCACGTTGATGGAGCCTCCCTTGTTACAAGGTAGCTCTAAACACTCCCGTAGCATCAAATGAGACTCAACACAAGAAGGCCGGATCCACCACACAGGCTTCCATGAAGAAATGTCGCTTCTGTCTAGAATGTTCACACATATTCGTTCATGTATTACAGTGATGTCATCATCCTTTAATGATGTCACATACTGGAACGTTAGGCTAGTTAGGGTAGACACCTCAAGTGTGCTGTTACAATACACTCACACTTGACAATCTCTACTCAGTTGAATATTTGCAGCTTACTTATTTGTTTTTCAAAATAATGCTTCATTTAAAGAATATGGTTGGTTTTAATCTGTATTTATTTATTTTTTAACTTTTTAAAAAAAAAAAAAATCTAATAAAATGTTAATGAAACCGAACTGAGTTCCAAATTTCTACCTTTGAAAACATCTTTACTACTGGATGAAGAATTTTAAATACATTTTTAAATTTAGTTGTCAGTATGCCATTTCGAATGTTCACTCAAATTCTTTCATGTAATACAGTGATGTCATCATCCTTCAATGATGTCACATTCTGGAAAGTTTATTTAGAATGTTCATACATACTCTTTCATATATTACAATGATGTCATCATCCTTCAATGATGTCACATTCTTGAAAGTTTATTTAGAATCTTCAAACATATTCTTTCATGTATTGTGATGTCATCATCCTTTAATGATGTCACATTCTGGAAAGTTTATTTTGAACGTTCACTCATATTCTTTCATGTATTACAGTGATGTCATCATCCTTCAATGATGTCACATTCTTGAAAGTTTATTTAGAATCTTCAAACATATTCTTTCATGTATTGTGATGTCATCATCCTTTAATGATGTCACATTCTGGAAAGTTTATTTAGAATCTTCAAACATATTCTTTCATGTAATACAGTGATGTCATCATCCTTTAATGATGTCACATACTGGAACGTTAGGCTAGTTAGGGTAGACACCTCAAGTGTGCTGTTACAATACACTCACACTTGACAATCTCTACTCAGTGGAATATTTGCAACTTACTTATTTGTTTATGTAATAACCCGATTTACATCAGTTATTTTGCATTCCTCTGTCATCTGAAATATGTGGGTTATTGCCAATTATTGATAAGATGCATAACTTTTATTCTGTTAAGGTGCACTGTATTGAAATGCTTTGTGCATTTGTAATAAGAATTATCATTCAACTAATTATATATCACTCTGTTCAGACAGTGGTTTAATAATTTACAGTTTTTGTACGTTTTCAAGATGTTTCACACAGGCTTGTTTATTAATGACCTGGGAGGAGTTTTGATTACCTGTTGAACTCTGGGTAATTAAGAGATGGACGTTTGCTCAGCTCTGGTGAGACTGTGTTTGCTGCTCTTCGTCTCTGCTGGGCTGCTGCAGACCGAGAGACGGCCTGGCGTCACCTGCGCTTCATCGCTGCTGCGGATCGAGAGGCAGGTGATTTCCACGGACGCGGTAGGAGCCGCTTTCACTCTACAAACAAGGAGGTAACATCACTGCTGCTTTGTTTCTTCATGAGCTCCAACATTAAACGCGCCAACGTACATTAATGCAAGCTTGCTTAGAAAACAAACTAAAACAAAGAGTGCACTCAGGTTAACATAGATTCCCCGGGTCTTTCTGTTTGGTTTCTATTTTATTTTCATATTGTGTGGTCCTGTATTTTATGTGTGAATACCTGCATTCAGTCAATACAAGGTTGAAGCTGAGATACTGTGTGTGTTGTTATTCTCATTATAAGCTGTGTGACTGAATGAATTACTTCATATTTTCCAAGTATATTGTTATCTAAAATAGGATCATTCCCTTAGCCTGTCATTAGATATTAAAGGGAGTGAGAGTCATAGTTTACCCTAGACTGGTTTATTTTACATTGAGATGTCTCTCTCACCATCTTGCCATGTACTGGAGTTTAAAGGGGCTTAACACTATATTGAGTACTGTGTAAAGTGTTCCTCATATCACAAGCCTTTGGTGAGGGGGTTACACACTGTTAAGTCAGTTGAAGATATAATAAATTATGGGGCTATAGCTCCTGATAAGGGGTACAACATTATAAATATATGTTGTGTGTGTGTGTGTGTGTGTGTGTATATATATATATATATATATATATACACACACACACATATACACAATCTAATGAACATGTCTACCGTTTACTAGTCTAGACAAGGGTATATTTGATCCTAAATACAATCTACTTACTTTATGTTGTTGACGTCTGTATGACAATGAAGTAGAATAAATTAAATGTCAGTTTGAGCAGTTTACAAGTAAATGTTTTTACCGGTAGTCGCACGGAACTGACATTGGAGCGCATTCCATGACGAACACAAAACGGCGTTGCACGTCGTCAGTAAGGTCAGCTGGTTGTTTCGCTGTTCTCCGTGCTGAGTATTGATTCTGTGATGCCATTTTTTGACAGTTCTGCCTCCATGAGGCTTCTTTCTGCTTGATATCTGGAACAGTCCATCAGAACATGACTCACAGTCTCTGCCTCTCCACAGATGTACTTTACATTTGGGTGCTTACCAACCAGTGCCAGCACATGATTTAGTCCACGGTGACCCAGCCTCAACCTGGTTATTGCCGTGCTATCCCTTCTTCCCATTCTTGTAAATAATGTCCACCTCAGTGTGTTGGCTGTATTGAAAACACGGGAAGTCGTGTACACGATATGCGTGGCGTTCAAGTGGTTGAGTCGTGAGAACACCGCTGCTAAGCAACAGCAATATTAACGTTACTGTCGGTGTCTAGAAGCCACAGAGGCTAACAATTTAGCAAGCTAGCAAGCTATATTCCATAATTCTACGGTCTGGTACCACTGACTCAGCGTTTACCATTTTAAAGAGTTCTACCTAGATTTCAGAAGTGGCCGGTAGAAATGTTCAGTGACCTGCTACAGTGGCAGGTGAGGAAAAAGGTTAATTTCAGACCCTGGATCTATCAGACAAATATCTTATAGCAGACGTATTCAATGAATTTAATGTCTACGGGTAAACACAGAGGTTGTGTCTGTTGCATCAAACCACTGACAGTAGCTTCAACAAGAGGCAAGAGATAAACAAAATTGTTTTCTAATCATAATGCTTAGTTTATATGTGATGAACAAACATCTTTTTCTGTCTTTAGTTACAGACGGTGCTGCTTGATCATGAAACTCCATTTGGAAATGTGTTATTTGTTGTTAAGAACTGCTGTTAATCACCAAAGGTCTGCCGTGGGGAACTGTGACCTCACTACTTTGGTGTGAGCGCCATCTTTGGGCCAACTTGGACTACTTCAGTTCTTCCTTCAGTCCATGAGGAGGAACCACAGAGACATGGAAACATGATGCATCTGACTGATGGGGAAAAAAACATTATTTTGATAAAGGAGATTTTGTCTGTAATTATGTGTCTTCTGCTGATATCTACTGTAGATATTTACTGCACAATCCAGCATTTCCAGAGAATCTTCAGCACTGATGCCAGAAAGGCTCAACTTTGGAGTTGGTTAGTAACTCTGAAGTTTACAACTGTCGATCAAAACCCTGTTGGTGGTTGTCATATGTGTGAGATACGAAAGTTAAACTAAATATAAATGTATTATAACCTCCGTTATAGATGGTTATCGTAACTGATGAAAACTGATAATACAGCCAAAAATAATGCAAGTTATCTATGCAGTTACATATCCTGACTCTAATGAGATTATGATATAAAACAAAAATGACAGTTTAGATATTTTTTGTGGAATGAAATACAGACTAATCACAATTTTTTTTAATAAATATTAGTATTACTTTTAAAATGAATAGTATCTTTTTGCCCAGCTAAATTTAGGTATTACAATGGACGCTCCTTAAGGCAACATGCCAGTGTTTCCAGTGTAATGTGTGAAACCAATCATTCAAAATTACGCTTAGATTACGCATTAGATTATTATTTTTTTTTTTAAGAATTTCTGTATTATCACCATTATTTCAATATATTCAGATCATAACTAATATTATTATACTATTATTTTTTGTTACCATTATTTATGTATATACTACTATTTGCCTATTATTTTGATTGGTCTTATGAGTTTGATATTGATAAGGTGCCTGAAAATTAACATAATAGTAATATCAGTAGCAGTGTTAGTGGAAGCCTATAGACTGAAAGCATGATCTCTAAAACAGGAAGACATTTCACACACATTTTTACATTGTATTATATTATATTTTATTATATTATGTTATGTTATATTATATTATATTATATTTTATTACACGGCTGTGTTGAATACTCGATTCTGATTGGTCAATCACGGCATTCTGCGGTCTGTTATTTCTGTATTACAGACCGTTGCTATGTATATCAGACCGTTGCTACGGGCGCAGCTCTGATGTCGGACTCTGGCGGACCGTTTTTGCGTCAAAATATTGATTTCTTCAGTAAGTAGCCGTGTAATAAGCGGGATAATGTTGTGAAAGAATCCCCTTCAGGGCGATGAGAGACTGCATCGCCCTGTCGGGGATTCTTTCACAACAATGACCGGCTCGCTGTACATTATCCCTTACATATTATATTATATAGGGACCTCTCTACAAGTACAGTATTAACCTTAACCAAGGAAAATAAGCCAAAGCCGTACTTTACAAACGTGAGTTTTTAACAATTCCTTCTGATAAATGAATTATTTTCTATCAGGTCAGTAATTCAGTTCATGTCAGCCTACGGTACACACTCGTCTGCTGAGTGTCTAGCAGCGATTGGAGCTCAGCTATCCAGATTCTAAGTAACTGGGAACAAAACTTGATGTTTCTACTCCACGTAGATCATAAACCCTTTAATATAATAACGACTCGTTGAAATCAGTGGAGAAATGTAGTCGTTATAGTGCTTTTTATCCAGAAGAACGGCAGCTCCCCCGTTCACTAGTATAGGGTTACAGGCCGGTCTTGCCCGGTCCAATATGGCGCCCACGTTGACGTATCGTCGTAACGGGCTGAAGCGTCCAGTGCGGCGTATTTGTATATTATGTTTATGAAAAAACCAGCGGGGAAAACAAAAAAGGGATT